>MQTX01000416.1:7284-84818 GCA_009735665.1 Angiostrongylus cantonensis | reverse complement strand
CCATTGAAAAAAAACGTGCTACACGAAGAAATTCTTTGCGTGACAGATCTAAAAACTTATCTTAAATTGCTGAAAAAATGATTCGAAATGATATTAGTACACTCAAAACATTTCTATTTCTGAAGTGGATTGTCATTGAATATAGAGTAGAAGGATAAAGGATAAAGGACAAGGGATAAAACTCTCGGCATTGAACAATCTCTAAGAGATGCGCCATGCATTCCACATCATCATGCATCGCTAGAGGTGATTGAATGCATAGGTCTTCGTCGTCGTTGTCGTTGTTGTTGGTGTTGTTGGTCGATGGATGACGTTTCGGCAATTTCACCTTCCTCAGAGCCTTTTATAATAGAATACTTTAATTATTAGGTGGAAAAGGTTAAAGTATTAATGAGGATCAAAATTTTTAAACAGAGTGGAAGTAGAAGCCACTCGGGTTAGATAAAAGCGTAGGGTGGTTTCCCAAAATAATGCTTCGAACGTAAGTAAGATTCTCTTTAAGCTACCCTTCATATCAAATGAAGTAACGCCATTAAGAGATGCTTAAGAAAAAAGTGGTCTTGAAAATTATGTAACGATTATTGACATCCTACCCAATACCCTACTCCGTCAGTTAGCTCGCAGTCGTCTCTATGATCGTTTGTTCAGCTCAAAAAACTGCATGATCTGTCCTAACGGTAGAAACCGGTATTCTATGAGTTCAGGTACAATATACTTCATCTCATGTAACGCATGCGGTGAGGAATATATTGGGGAAACGGGTAGACCACTTTGTTTCCGCATAAAACAACACCTAGATGTGAAAGTTAAAATACGTCAAAACACTCCTCCAGGTACGCATCGGGCACTAAAGCACAACGGGGATGATCTCGAAGTGAATGTGCGGATCCTGGCGCAGGAACCGAAAACATTAACGCGCAAAACTCTTCAGGTGTTTTGGATAATTTTCAACAACCCGAAGATGAACCGGATAGACGAACGCCTCACTATAACACGTGACCTGGCGCCCTATTTCAAAACGATATTTTGACCCCGGGGTATGCCTTCCTCGCGACCCCACGTGAACAACGCACGGGGCAGTCCTACCCGTAACATCACGGTGAGTAGCTTTTCTGTTCAATATGGTATAGACCTACATTTGACCGTAGCGTGCTAACCCACCATTTGTTTAAAAATTTTGATCTTCATTAATACTTTAGCCTTTTTCCACCGAATAATTAAAGTGTTCTAATATAAAATATGTCCAGGCTCTGAGGCAGGCGAAACCGCCGAAACGTCAGCCATCGACCAACAACACCAACAATAGCGAAAACGACAACGAAGACCGATAATAGAAAGTCGGTCCTGGGTACTATTACCGATGCCAACCTCGCATCAGCTAAAGAAGATCAGTTTGCAAGTTAATGCAAATAAATATATCAACCATCTATGCCGAGGTTTATAGAAAGTCGGTCTTTCGAGTTATTAATGTCATCGTCGATTCTCATGTAATTACGTTGTGTTGTTAACATAAGGTAAACACTTTTATAGCTAACTTTACAAGAAATTCTTCACTCTCATCCACTCCCGCGAACGCTCATCATAATCTTGCGCTGTGTGCCGTTACATTGGTGCATTGACCAAGTCGACTCGAATTCAAAGGAACAGGCGTCAACCGATTCAAACTCAAAGGAGCCAGAAACGCTCAGCGAAACAAGCCGAACCTCAACACGGAAAGCAACCATCGAGTACGTTTCCGTTACATTAACTCTCAAAAAGAGAAACGATGGCAATTATCTTGTCAGCTCGCCAAGGACTATTAACAATGGCAGTCAACCGCCTCGTATCCACCTTAAATAGCTGTCAAAACGAAATAGAAACGCCACTATACTTTCCGTCCCAACAAACTAGCAGGATCGAGTACATTACTGGGCGGCACAAGAAGATAGAACAGGCCAAATCGGCCATTGAACAAGATAGAAATAGCGTCCAAACCGCGCTGGATGCTTAAGCCATAATGGCAGACCAACTCCAGCAAAACCCCAATACTAAAGCAAAAGAGGAGCTGCAGCGCACTGCCAATATGAACGTAGAAAAAACTGTGAAGCACCTCGACGAAGCTGAACGCTGCCTTGCTAAGCGTATCGACTTGATAAAAACGCTGGAAGTCTTTGAGACTAACACACTAAAGGACTCAGACGTCAATCCACCTGTGACAAGTCTACCACCCATCCCTATTCTAAAGTTCAACAGAGGCATAGGGCAGTGGGAAGCATTTTGGAGAGCATTCAATTATATGTGCACTCCCGCCGGATGGACGACCTCCAAAAAGTGACCCATCTGCTGAACGCCCTTCAGGGAGAAGCAAGAGAATGCGACAAACAGTACCAAATAACGCAAAGTACTTATCCGATAGTAATGCATCAGCTGAAAGAAAAGTACGATACTAAACAAGCTCTTGTCTGCCATTTGTTACGTAGACTACGTACAACAGAAGCTAAAAGGATAAAGCACTCGGCGTTGATCAATCCCTGAGGGATGCGCCATGCATTCGACTTCATTAGGTATCGTTGGGGGTGATTGAATGCATATCTGACCTTTACAATGACTCGCGGTGGCCTGCCGATATATCGATCCAGTGCTGCTGTCCTCCCAGACAAGTATGGTACCAATTTGCCGACCCAGGAGGGATGGAAGGCTTGGTGGGCCATGGGTGCAGGGATCGATTCCACGTGTGTTGCAGGGCGCCTCCAACCACTGCGCCACACGCGCTCTTAACAGAAGCAAATCATCCATAATTTGTTTTTGTTTGAATTTTTTCTTGATTTTCGAGGCGTTTCGTCTTTGTTTCTGTAACGTAGTAAAACAAGTTTTTGTGTAGACCTACATTTGACCGTAACATCTTAGCCCACCATCTATTTAGACGTTTGATCTTCATTAATACTTTTTTCTTTTCCACCGAAGAATTGAAGTATTCTAATACAAAATACGTTCAGGCTCTGAGGAAAGCGAAATCGCCGAAACGTCAGCCATCGATCAACAACGCCAACAACAACGACAACGAAGACCTATACCAACCTCGCATAAGCTAAAGAAGATCAGTTTATATGACAATATAAATAAAGAGAACATTAATGTATTAGCAATGTGGAAGCTAAGGATTATGGTTAATATAATTACAACCTAAGCAAATGAATTTGTAGGAAAAGATTAAGCGGGAGGGTAAAGAAGATGGAATGACAAGGGCGATCTCCAAGGCGTCGTCAGAAGCCAAATGACGGTTATAGTGGGCGTGGCACCATCGTTGAGTGAGTGGCGTTGGCCGTAGGGGCAAGGCTCGGGTCGCGGGGTCTAGTCCCCAAGCAATGAGACGTGACCAATAGCATGCCTGGTGGTGTGAATAAAGGCTACAAGATGCTGTGTCTAGTGGCGTGCCGGTGGCTTGAATGGGATGTGGATGTATGGCACGCATGCGGGCGTTGCGGCAAGTGCAGACTCAATCGATTTACAGAAAGTTTTGTTAGGTAGATAGATAATTCTCTATCTGATAGAGGAATTCTCCAGAAAGCAAGCGGCTTTTGTCATTATTCGTCGAAGCACTCGGAGTCAAATTTATAGGAGGTGGTCAATAACAAGAAACGTTATTAAAAAAAAAGCAGCTAATGTAGCAAAACAGCAGTGCGTGTTAACCTCTGAAAGATTTACCGCCTCATCGTGGGTGGGAGGTGTTCCTAGGTATCGGAATTCGATGTACAGCAAGGGATTCTTTCCCTGGCAGGTTCTCCCAAGCTGAGGAGGAGTCCGACGCTTCCATCAGGAAGCCTAGCTAAGGGTAAACCAATACCAGGATCCACCACCGTCCTGGTATCAAAGTCGCATGGTGACCAATCTCCCACTTATCCACAAGGGCTGCGACTGGTGAAGAACTGGGGCAGACTTTGGCCAGGCTGGTCTCGGGACACCAGGAAACCATAATGGCTTGCCCAGGAAATTTTCGAAAAATAGAGATTATGCTGGGGCCCATACAGATAATGAGGACGGGTCATTCAAGTATCAAGTATTAAGTAACGTAGTAAACAAGTTCTGAAATAAAACGTAGCGCTTCTATTTTGTTCCGTTTGATGCTACCTGCCATTTTTTACAATTGTTATGAGTACTTGTTGTAAATGGAAGATAGTTATAGGAGAAAATTAAACAGGATATGATCACCCGATGACTCCGTACAATATTACCTGAAACTGTATTCAGTTAGATGGGGACGATGATGATGTCTACTGTTGTTATCAGCGAGTGGTTGAACGGTGTCATTGTTATGGCGGAGTCGATCCCGAATTGTGAAGTTCACAGCCGGAATCGAAGGAAAAAACCTTATCCATTATACAGTTACAATCATTCGATACTGCCCCACAGAGAAAGTGCAGGCTCCAATCCTTCATGGAGATTAAAGCTTGTGTTTTTTGTCAGGTGGGATGTAAATTTGGCAATAGTTACCAGTCTTCGCAGCAGTTTGCTTTCCTAATCATCGTCACTGTTCCATATCGAATACTTCCGTGTATTACTTACTGATTACGCTACAGTGGATAAATATGTCAACCGTACCTCGACACTATCCTTCAAACTCCTTTTTTCAATGCTTCGCTGGAGATCTTCCTTCTCATTTCTAGAACATTTTCACATGTGCTTATATGTGTTCACTCTTTATCTTTACGAGCTTCTTAGCAGATCACCGTATTTTTAGATTACACCTTTTATTCATGTTTATGTTTCTTTTGTCTTCTGATAGCTAACATACTTTTCCCATATTCAGGTTCATTAATGTTTTCTAAGCACGTATTTTGTTAAGATCTTTAGTCACCCATCCTAAACGTTGAGCGCTCCGAACTCATTCTATTCTTTCCGATTAAACGTCTCTATATGTCGCTGTCCTTTTCGATTACTGGAAAAGCACCACTCAGATCAACATCAACCCGAGACGTTCATCACATGTTTTTCTCAAGTATTTCTATTTGATATTCTTCGTACGATTAGTGAATGATAAACATCAATAGCAGGAAACTGTTCCTATGCTCATTTCATCGTCAATTACCTTCTACTGTTATCCCTTCCTTCAAACAATAATCAGTTCATTGAGGTGACAATGCCAGTATGAGTGCAGCACATATTTCAGTACATCTCTCCAGTATTAAAAATGCTTGGGCTAATTGATATTTTTCAAGCAGGTCTTCATTATTGAAAATTCAAGACAGTGATCTAGATTAAAATAGCAGGATAAAAATTGTTTTTTTTTTTGAACACAGCATTAGTAGGTTTTTATATCTGTAGACCGAATAACGTAACTGACACTATCACATGCAACTGAATCGGATAGACGACGACGAAAAGCTGAATAAATGAGATCGGTTAAAAGTACTGGTATCGATCGTAGCCTGTCGACATGATGGCAATGGGTGTGCGAGGCAATCCTCGTGGTGGAACATGGTAGTCGTTCGTAACTGAAATACACAAATGACGTAGATAACACTTTCCAAGATCGACTTTCTATTAACCTCGGCATTGGACTATAAATGCGTCGCTTTTTTTCTCAGCAATTACGAGGTTGTTAAACAGCGTACGTTTACTTCCATACAATAACGCACATACAATAGAATCGTAGCTGACCTTTCAGCAGTATCGCCTTCCGATCTCGTCAATCATGTGCGAAGCTAATCAGCGGCTCTTCCTCAGTGGAAGGCACGTAAAAATAAAAATAAAAAACGGCTTTGAATAAAGCGATACTGCCGAAACGTCAGCTACGATTTTATTGTGTGTTATTGTATGGAAGTAAACGTACGCTGTTTAACAACCTCGTGATTGCTGAGAAAGAAAACGATGCATTTGCTAGTAACGCTCCTTATTGATATCAGAGTTGTACAATGTGTTCAACGACTGCCTATTCCTGGCTAAGACACACTTTCAAACATAAGCTGCCTAACTCGCGACAAAAAAAAAGGAAAACGAAATGACTTATGGCCAGAATATCTTAGTCGAAATCTTTTCACAACGTCGTTGGCGTACACCCATGGAAGAACGAACAATTCGTGGGAGGGTTTTACGACTGCGGAGCGCGCATAGCCCGGTGGCCGGAGGTACTGCGTAGTAGATAAGGAGTTGTTAGTTCCATTCCACACCTCAGACTCACCTAGCCGTCTATCCCTCCAGCCCTGGAAAATTGGTACCAGAGCTGTCTGGAATGATAGCAACACTGACATGATACATTGGCAGACCACTGTAGGTCATTGTACAGACCAGCTCAGATATGCATTCAGTTACCTCCACGACTCTTGATTAAGTCGAATGCGCCCCATCCTTTAAGGATTCATCAACACTGAACGCTATATCTTTGTTTTATAATTCAACACTGCAATATTGCATCCAAGTGCCCAAGTTTTTGCCCTAGTTTTTCAATCAAGAAGGCAGAGCTGTGTCTCCACAAAAGGAATTCTCGAAAAAAAAAGAAGAAAACTGACAGTACATCTGTAAGCACAGCAACTCAGAGGGACCACATGAAGCACTAATGTCATTTATAGAGCACTTACGGCAGTAAAAAAAAGAATTGAAACAACTTGAAAATAATAATGAACAAGTGCAATGTACATTTCATAAAAGTAGTGCTTCTCAAAGTGGCCGACTATGTAATCACGGGATTCTTACCACAACCGCTGCGATACTTCAATCAATGGTAGAAGAGTTCCGTACCAAAATTCTTCGACGTGCCAAATCACGATATTTGTAAGAATGTGAAAGCTCTCATGTCAAAACTACATCAGGTCAAAAAAGTCTGTAGGGGCTACCACATGCTCCCTAGCACAGCTTTTCGACATAAAAAATTTTTTGGCGAGTGGAACTTTTTGTCATCTCATAGCTTATCAACTAACGCTTGGAAACAACTCCAATACGAAAACGCCAACGATTTTTAATGCAATGGCTCTACACCGTCTTAAATTTTTCACCAAATGTTTTTAATTTCTACGGTAAGTGATGGTCAACTTGTAAATAGTTATACAGCCACAGGAGCCTAAAGCAAACATTTGTTTATGCCCAAAAATGCTTAGCTGAATACAGAAATTAACGATGAGCCTGAGAAGAACACGCAGTATTCATGCAATGCTACAAAAACAGCAAAGAGCGCTCATAACGACCATAAGACATCGCCAATTGCAGGACCACCGCTCTCTGACATGTAGAATGAGCATGTACTCCATAGAGGAAAGGAATGGAGATCATCATCGATAAAATATACTCATATTTTTAGACACCGTTGTCTACTTGACTTCATACACATCCGATGATCATCATAGACTCTGTATTGCTTCAGTGAATCTGCTTTTTAAACCCGATATTTTAGCAGCTAAGAATCGTACGACACCTTGTAGCGCTAAGATTGGATAAAAAAAAATGTGAGAAATCTCTTGCCAAAGCTCAGCTACAGAGAGACCCTTCTTTTTATACGTTGCTTGAAAAAACTGCAAGGTTCCAAATCAAAGGAGAACGAACAAAACCGTGTTGCATCTTGACACAATTTGACACCTGAATGGCTCGTTCTCATTGGTTGTGCGAGCCTCAGCATAATCACCATGTATCGGAGATTTGCTGGTTTAGCCATTGTGGTTCCCTGGGATTCCGACGTCAGCCTGGCCAATCTCTACCCCAGGTCTTCACCACCACGAGCTGCAGCAGTCCTTGTGGATCAGAGTAAGATTTGCCACCACGCGGCTTCGATGCCAGGACGGTGGTGGATCCTGGTATTGGTTTACTCTTTGCTAAGCTTCTTGATGGTAGCGCTGGACTCCTTCTCAGCTTGGGAGACCCTGCGTGGGAGACGAATGCCCCGCTGTAAATCGCAGTCCGACACCCAGGCACACATCCCAGCCACGATGAAGCGGTAAACTGCTGGGAGGATGTTGCCTCTTATGGCCGGTAAATAAGGAAATTACAACTGTTTCAACTTTGCACGTTGTTCGACGAATACAAACTGCTTACGCAAGTTAGACAGACTGAACAAAACCGGGAAAATGCTAGGCAAAAACAGCCACGTGAGTAAACAGAGTTTTCAAGGAATTAAGATCCTATAGAGAGCTACAATAAGTCGGTGCAATCTCACCGAAATTATTCAATGAAATCGATAAATACATGCGAAAGCTGCAATTGAATAACACTGGGATGGAAGTTTTCTGCTATAGCATGCTGTCTTTCCTGCTAATGACACCGCTTTTACACCATCAAATATTGGTTAGGAGAACAAATACTGGCCGGTTTAGACAACAGAGACATTTAGGAATAGTGTGTTGCCGAACGCGTGTGGCGCAGTGGCTGGAGGCGCCGCTGCGACGTACACATGGAATCGATCCGAGCGTCCACAGCCGACCAAGCCTTCTATCCCTCCGAGGTCAGTAAATCAGTAGCAGAATTGTCTGGAAGGATAGCAACACTGGCTCGATAGATCGGTAGGCCACCAGTAGTCACTGTGAAGGCCATATATGCATGCAATCACGTCCAAACAATACGTAATGATACTTAAATTAAGTCGAATACATGGTGCATCCCTCAGAGATTAAACGCTGAGACCTTTATTATTTTTTTATTTAAGAAGAAAAACACTTTTTAAAACAGTGTATGACTAAATGTAAAAAATTACATTCGAAAAAAAAGCTAATTTCTTTCCAGTGTGCCATTCACATTCAATGGAACTAGCACCTTCGAAAGCTTCAGTTGTGCATTGGATAATTGCTTCATAGTTCAACGTCATCAGTGACTTAGGAGCTAATTTGCGCAGAAAAAATTGAATGAATCACGTTTATATAACCTTGTTGATGCAGAACAAAAGGCACCAGAATCAAAACTTGACTGACCGCACCCATATATATATATATATATACATATACATATATATATATTTTAAAAACCTTCACGAAAATTCTGAAAAAAATTATAAAGCGAACTGAATCCACTCGACAACCCTAGCAGGATGAATGAAAGTTTTACGCGCTCCTAGTTCAAATTACTCGATGATGAGCTACAGTACAGGTGACAGTGGTATGCTATATTGATATGTTAAGGAAATTGATTCCTAAACACATAACTCGGATATCTTTATATAAAGAACATTATCTTAATAATAGCGTTTATTTGAAGGTAACAAGAAATAGTCGTAGGGTTTTTTTATTGTGTTAGTCATATAATGAAACTTTAATCTGGTCACGGTCACTAGTGAAACTGAAGGAATTCCGCTGAACAGTAACGGTAACTAAGATCAAAAAATGTGACAAAAGCGAGCCTTTCATTCTTTATATCCTTCAGTGTCATTCAAGTTCTCAATATGTGCAATAATCGAACTTTTTCGCTATTTTGAAACATAATGCCACCTACTGTTCAAGTGATCGACATGATGATGTCTTCGACGTGAAGGCGTCATATAATTCATTGTCGTACTTCCTGCGTACATCTAAAAAGTTTCTGTGAGTTTTGGAAGCCTTTCCTGTTGCTTCATGGCTCCGTGTGTTTTCGTTTCTTATTACATCGCATAAAGGCCACTTAAAATTCGCCTATCTAGAAAAAATATACCTGACAGATTTATGAACATAGTAATTTACGTAGGTTACATGTTGGATAATTAGTAGGCGCCTTTCTCCATAGAGTTTGGAGCTAACCAAGAAATATAATAATAAAGAGTGCTGGGTTCACGATGTGGGATGAAAACTAAAGAAGAAGAGAGAATTGATGCTACAAGCGGAGCCTCATCTCAGCGTTCATCACGGCTGTCCTTTGCAGGTAAAAAAATGAATGAAAGCCGGCGAACTACTGTATGTTTAATAAAATTCCCTCGATCGATGAAATGTATGGAATCTGCCAGATACTTGGAGCACTGTTAGTGAAATATTGTTAAGACGAACATAATCTGAATGCAGTAATTATTAAATTTTTTCACTGATTACGGTAAATCTACATTTGTTTCTACTTGAAAATCGTTACTCTTGTGCACACATTTAAATGTGGCACCAACACCAATCGAACTTCATGACGAACTGCAATCATTGGTAAAGAAGGCTGGAACCGAAAAACAAAGGATTAGTTCATTCAGGCTTTTAACATTGCCATCGCTGGCTTTGTTCCTTTTGTTAGTAAAATGCCTGTGTATCTTTTAAAGTTGGCATAACTTTACAACTCTTAGTGTATTGCTTTGCAAGACTGCTTCCACCTAGCAATATTTTTTATGATGCAAAGCACAAATCCTGAACTTAGTCTATGCTCATAAAATTTCTAACACAAAGCATCTATGAAAGCATCTAGGAATGAATTATTCGAACGAATATTCATACACTTGAAGTTTCAGAACTCATCACAGGTTAAAATGTTAGTTTCTCAGCTAGTTCTATCGATTAGTGCCAACAGCGCAATGGGCCCAGTTAAGCTGAGGCTGTAGTGGAAATCACAATACTAACTTTTTATTGGGTGCCTACTATAATTTTTCACGGCAAGGTATAATGCGAAATACAACCACAATGATGCTGATGGGCTCCTCAGATCAATACCATTGACGGGTGATGCCCGGGACTAAACGAAACCGTTAGAAATGTCAAGTCAAGATACCCCACATCAATCCACATTGTGTCGAACAATTTTTTTTCTTGATTAAATAAGTTTGAGATAATACTGATTGACCGTGTGTAATGCTCACTTGATCAGTGGGCGTGTCATTACCAATCGTCTTTTCAACGCTATCATATTGAGAAGTTCGTGTTGAGCTCGGTACAACGGTGAGATCGTACATATATGTGAGAAGATGCAAACTAAGGACAAGTGCCAGCGACCACTCTGAAGTTGTAGCAGCCAACCAATTGTCATAAAACTGAAACATGAATGAAGTCTTCGACTACTCTATGTACGATTCCAGGTGAAATTAAGGCTTTAAGTATTTTTAGTTTTTCCATTAGCCACTTTTTGTAAGTTTACATTAGATGATTAGATTTCAAAAACGGTAATACAGATATTTACATCCATTATGAAAGCTGAAGATAACTTTTTCGCTGAAGTAGCTCGAGACCAAAATTGGTTTAAAAAAAACAATTTTTGCGTTAAAAATGAAAAAAGAATTTTTAATGCTGGAACAAGCCACTGTTTAAAAATCTACGGATGAGAACAGCATTCCAATGAAGATCAAATTGGTAATTGATATTATTGATCAAATTGATAATTGATCTGATGCAAAAGCGCAGTCACTAGCGATCCATCTATTTCTGTTTTCTTTTTATTCACTCACATAACCTGACGTCATACATTATGCAGACAATACTTCTCATTTGCTTGTCTGGCTCTAAACCGACAGTGATTAAGGAATCCCAATTTACGTGTAATTTCAGCTACAACATGAAGATATTATAGTCGTCATGAATGTCGTTTAACGCCGCTGGAATTGGCTTTTTCCGCAATCCTGGGGCAACTTTGCCAGAGCGGTCGCAGGTCTTCGTCGCAGACAATGGCTGAACGGTTTTCTATGGATTGAAGGAAACCATTCCCATGCAAGTATAATACCCACTTGCTGAGCCTGAAGGATGGAGGGCATGGGTGGATCGAAATAGAGCTCAATCAATGAATGCGCTCTCTGTATAGTACTGCATCAATAACCCCTGCGCTTTCCATGGTTTAGTTTGATCAATGAATCACGATGGCTAGCCATTTTATGGCTTAATATTTATTTCATCTAACGTGCACCATTGCCTAACAATACTTCAAACTAAGAGCTTAGATGGTTGGTCTAATGCAAAGGTACGAACCAACGATCTTGTTCGGCTGAGTGGCACTTTATTACTGCACTGCTGCGAGTCCCGCGAATGAGGAAGTTCGATGCCGCTTCTATGCAACCATTATTCAATAGCCAAACTATTCATGTCTTTGACAAAATTCCAAAGCCTTGAGAATCAACAGTCAAATTTGGCTGCAGTTAAATTACGGAGAAATTATTGAACATATTTGCCCGTCATAGCACTTAAATCACTAAATAAATGAGTAGAATTCGATACCATTTAAGTTCTGACAATTCACCTGGTCACCCTTCGTATGTCGAGCGATGCCGCTCGGTGGAATCACGTCCTTCGGCTTTGTTCCATTTATGAGCTTAACAAACGGTTTTGCAAACAGGCAGGTCACATCTGAAAAATACATATGTCGTGAAAAAAACCGAAACTCAGTCTTCACTTTTTAGTTCGTTTCCATTTTCACAATCGTCATTTTGAATGAATCTCAACAGTTTCTAATTTTAGTTTTTCATTCATTAGCCTGCTCAAGACCAAAATCTACATATTGTAAATTCGGATTCGGTGAACATTCGAGCTTTTGGTGAAGACCATTTCTTTCGGCAAAACGATACGAAAGTGGACGACGTGTGTCGCAAGCATTTACATTACCGACCTAATGTCGACGGTCAGGACACAATATTTGAATAGCGGAGGAAAATCTCGTAATCACTTTGTTTCACGCTTGCAATAACTACAGTTAATAAGTAAGTCATATAGAATTGATTTTTTCTATCTGTGTGTTGTGTTTGTCTTCTAATTTTCTAATGTGGCTTTCCTGATGGAATTTTTTTTACGAATTGACGTCAAAAACGACTTTTGGTCATTATTCTGTGGAAAAGGTTTAGGTTCTAGATCCCCCAGACAACTTAGCTCACTCCTCTTTACATTATGTGTAGGCCAACATTTTCCAAGTGGTAAGGTTTCGCTATCATCATTTTCTTTCCCAATATGTCGCATGAAGATGTGATGGGGTTTCGGCTGCAATCTCAAGTTAATCGCGCTAAAGTGTTTCCAAGTTCTTGTTACAGGTAATAGCTCATCAATATAGACCGGTGATAGGCTTACTAATTCGCAAAGTAATTCAGAGGAGGAAAGCAATTCCTTTGGTAATAACAAATTCCAAGAACAATCAACTGAGCGAACGAGGGCGATTTAATAGAGCGAATTTCCTACATAGACTTGGTTCCAAAATTAGTAGAGTAGGAACGCAGGGAGAAAAATTTTAGTTCTCTGTGTTAAAGTTTAAGTATGCGACTCTATGTACGCATTTATAAGATCGTAGTAGTAGGTTCTCAATGAACTGTCCAGTGTGACTCAAAAAGAATTCATTACATCTTCGTGCTCTTGAAAGCTCCCTAAGCCGTTCGTTTCTTTCTGCTCAAGTTTGGCGTCATGTCTTTCATCATGTTGATTTCCCGACCTCAATAGATATAACTGGAGCATTCGGAGATATTCGCTCCGTTAAACGTGAATGGGGCATTCGAAACCAATTCGTTCTTTATGAACATCGTTTCCTTGAGATTTAGTCGAAGACCAATCCTTCAACACGCTTTATCAAAGTCTGCAGGCATACGTTTCGCTTGGCTAATGTCTGGTGTTATAAGAACGATATCATCAGCAAAGCGAAGGTGATGTATCTGCCGACCATCGATTTTCACTCCCATATTATCTCATTCCAATGCTCGCATGACGTTCTAGATGGTGGCGGTAAATAATTTTGGCGAGATTGTATCGCCTTGCCTAACTCCTCTTTTGACGTCAACGATGATATCGCTTTAGAATTCTGGTTGTGAAATTCTTGTACAGCTCACGAAGAATCTTTATATACGAAGTAGGAAATTCCTGACTATTAAGAACATTCTTAACTGCTTTTATCTAACACAGTTAAAAGTGGTCTACGGTACTGAACCTCTTTGGAAACCGTGCCTGATCATATTGCTGGCTTTGATCAAGTGTTCTGTCAGTCTTGTTCAGAATAACTCGAGTAAAAGTTTGTGGACGGCACAGAGCTAACAGATTGGGCGGTAGTTGCCGATATCGCGAAGGTCGCCTTTCTTGAACGATAGTGCGGTTTTGCTAGTCTTCTACCGTATAAGGACTTTGCATTCAGACAGGTGAAGTGTTAAGTTAAGCCAGTATGTTTGCAAGGACTCACGAAAGCTTTTTCAGGCGTTCAGATATTATGTTGTGCGAGTACCTGATGCTGCTCGGTTTTTCTCCGACGAGGTAGCATGTGTCGGATTTCGGAAGGGTGAAGCGGTGGCATAGCATATCCATCCACTTTCATTTCATATGACAGAAGGTGGACGTGGCTATCGAAGAGATCTGAGTAGTAATCGTGAATGATTTTCTCCATTGCCTTTCTGGACGCTGTTATTGTTCCGTCTGGGCGTCGGTGTGCGATCATCCGGGTGTTGTAATTGGCGAAGCTGCGGTGGGCTTTGCAAATGCTTTTCCCAGCCACTGCGTCTTCGACCATTAGTGCTACTCTTCTCTCTTTAAGATCTTCTTTTATCGCCTGTCTGCATCGTTTATCAAGTTCGGACGTTAGTTTGCAGTTGCCTGCAGTTCGTGCGATTTCACGCTGGCGTATTAGCTCGAGAGTTTCTCTAGACGGACGTCTCTTGGTGACTTTCGATCCCTCAGCTTTATAGCGCTGACGTGAAGATGTTGAATGAACCGATAGCTAACCACGTCGGTGTTATCAAGAACGGCATCTTCCCAACTACTGACTAATAAGGTGAATCAGTTCGAATTCATAGCGGTTTTGGAACTTCGTTTTTTGAATTTAGTTGCTTTTTGTTTTTTTTTTGCGAAAAATAGAATTTTGCGCGAATGAAGTAAAGGACGACGGATATGTTTTAAGACCGGTTCTCTCTTCCGAGATCAGAAATGCGATTTTGTCGGTGAAAATCGAACAGCATTAGGTACGGACAAGATTAGGTCTGAACACTTGAAGAACCTAAGGCTAGTTCTCGTAAACACACTGGCTCGGCACCTTACACATTACCTGCTCGAATAGAAGGTCCATACTTGGGAGAATACGAATAAGACAATGGTTTTGTTTAAGAAAGGTGACCTCCACGATGTCGGTAAATATCGCCCAATCTACTCGCTCTCTGTCGTCCACAAGATTTTGCTCTAGTCGTCCTAAATAGGACCGATAGAATAATGGACAAAAACCGCCTTGTTAGTAAGAATGGCTTCGAAAAGGATCCATTACGACAAGCCACGTCCACACAACTCGCTGAAGTATCTTGAAAGTACAAAACACCGCTCTGTTTTGCTTTTATCGATTTGAAGAAGACTTTTGCCTCAGCTGAGACAGAAGCAGCAATGGAACCCCTGGACAATCAGGGAGTTCCTACTCAGTACATAAAGATTCTTCGTGAGCTGTACAAAAATCTCACAACCAACATTTCACCATTCTACAACGATATTAACGTTGACGTCAAAAGAGGAGTTAGGCAAGTCGATACAATCTCGCCAAAATTATTTACAGCCACCATCTAGAACGTCATGCGAGCATTGGAATGAGATAATATGGGAGTGAAAATCGTTGGTCGGCAGATACATCACCTTCGCTTTGCTGATGATATCGTTCTTATAACACCAGACATTAGCCAAGCGAAACGTATGCCTGCAGACTTTGATAAAGCGTGTTGAAGGATTGGTCTTCGACTAAATCTCAAGGAAACGATGTTCATAAAGAACGAATTGGTTTCGAATGCCCCATTCACGTTTAACGGAGCGAATATCTCCGAATGCTCCAGTTATATCTATTGAGGTCGGGAAATCAACATGATGAAAGACATGACGCCAAACTTGAGCAGAAAGAAACGAACGGCTTAGGGAGCTTTCAAGAGCACGAAGATGTAATGAAGAGAACAAATAGCACCCGTCTCCGTGCCCACCTTTTCGACTCAACGGTACTTCTTCTCATCAGAAATTTGTTCGTTGCGTAAGCAGGGTGAAAGATCACTCAGCGCTATCAAGCGCGCAATCGTTAGAACGATGCTAAAAGTATCCTGATTCACACAAATAAGGGATGGGATCCCAAGCTCCGACCTGCGTCAACGATCAAAAATCAAAGGCGCCATTTTATACTGTAAACATTCGAAGATAAGGTGGGCCAGACACTAATCCGTATGAATTACAACCGGTGGACAAGTGCCGTTACTGACTGGATTCCTCGGAATGCCAAACGTACTGCAGGAGAACCGCCGAGCCAATGGTCAGAGTTTTTCACGAAGGACCTAGAATAAAGATATGAAGCTGGACGAGTCCCTAGAGCGAGCAGAGCCCACTGAGCTATTCTTGCACGCGACAGGGAAAAATGTAAGATTTACTGGCTCCCGCTCGAATCCCTCGACGATCAGCGAGACGACAGGTGATGCAGGTGATGGATTGTATTTTGCAAGTCGACGTAACCAAATGTATCCAAACCAGTGTATAAGGGTTGAAGGAAACGTTTCAGCATATCCTGCCATAGCCTCCATGAAAACGGTGGAAAACCCTGACAAACTAAAATATTTTCGGCACGGAACTAAAAGATGTGTCTCACTGTCTGTACCCCAGAAATGCCTTCACTACCGCGGCATATGCTTGAATGAGTATGGAGATGGTGCAAAAATTCAGGATCACTTAAATTTTTGATCACTTTAATTTGAAAAATGATCACCGTGACGATGTGCTTAGAACGCAATCATGTCAATATCCACATCCTCTATCAAAGACTTGACGATGCCAGTTAAAAAGATCAATGGCAACATACATACCAGGAGTATTTGCTGCTTAAAAATGCAAACTACACAGATAGTGAAAGAACAGGAATATTGTTTCCTTGAACATGAAGTCGAAGGAAGTCGTACATAAATCAACAAAACAATCGCCCAATCTGCTTCTCGTTTGTCGCTTAGAAGCACCTTATTTAATTCAAACTTAACAGATTTTCTGGTGGTGTAGACTGCAAATGTTAGTTTGTCTGATTTAGGCAATACCCTGTAAAGTCTTCCTATACAAAATATCAAAACATGAGATTCAGTATTGATTATACGTGATAAGGGCGCGTTCAGCGTAGTGGTCGGAGGCGCCTTGCAATACACACGTGGGAACGATTCTCGTGGGCTAAGCCCCTTTTATCCCTCCGGGTTTGGCAAATTGGTAGCAAACTTGTCTGGAACGATAGCTGCACAGGCTTAATACATCGGTAGGCCACCGTGAGTCATTGTAAATTCCAGATGTGCATTCAATCACCTCCAAACGATGCTTAATGAGGTCGAATGCACGGCACATCCCTCAGGGATTGATCAACTCCAAAAGCTTTGTCCTCTACTATAAGTGGAAGGTTTGCAAAAAAACAATTCAAACAACTAGTAAACTGGAACACGGTTCAATGAGTGATCGTAGAAGAAATGATGTTCTAAAAATTTGTAGGCAGCAGTTGTAAAATAAAAGAAGGGTATTTCTTTTCAACATGAGTGGCAGTCAACTACAAAGTTGGAGTTCCAAATGTGAACCCGGAGCATATCACAGATAGTGTTATCAGTTCTAGTGGCAATCACAGTAAATAGTTGAAATGACAGTGATTAGACAATAGTAGTGGTCAATAAGATCGAATAAATTAAATCCGTACACAACCCAAGGCATACGACAGTCTTTTGCAGTTAAAGAATAAAGTTAAAAAAATAGTGTTTCAGAAAGTTAAAGCATTTGCAGCTTTGCGGTTGAAAAAGCAGAAGAAATGAACAAAGAAGAAGAGAAAAAAGAAAAGCAACAAGGATTGTCTTTATCGTTGTTTTAAAAATTCGACATGGAGCACCCAGTTCAATAAAAACCGTAGGAAAATTGGAGAAGGTGCTCAGCTTTAGTCTGTTTTCTGGAAATTTTTAAGCCATTTAAGTAGATAAACAGTTTGAATTTAAGTGTAGATAAGTAATTAAACAAATAACTAAGAAAAAATCTTTAGTACTTAATAACAGGTCGTTGTGGTGAATCATGAAATACGCTATTCTATGGGTCCACTATATAGGAGAATAACTAAGAACAGTCATTCACGGAGTACCAGATCGGATTTTCCTGTTGGGAATATTGGACTCCCTCCATCTACTAATCGACAATGGAAGATGAATTACAAAAAAAAAAAACTATCACTATCTTCCAAAACATCGCAAATGTTCAATAATCCGTTAATGACAAAGGAGCCACTGCTATGCAAAAATCGGTCGGTTGCCCATATAATGCCAATGTTCAGAAGTATTAACACAAACTCATTAAATGCTGTTCATAATGATCTTAAAGAAAAGACGGTGCATAGTCCAAAATTTCGCAAAAAAGTGAAAGTAGCTTGCAACAGTGTTCAGAAAACAACTTATATGAATTAGCGACAATGCTTTTGCACTCACACAGCCTTCTAGGTGTCATGCAACTTTTAAGTTACAATTCCTTCAAAACGTTTCTGTAAGAAAATACACAAATTTGGTAAGAATAACTAAGAACAGTCATGGAGATTTGACTGAATTTCGAACTATTGCAACGGCACACGTTAGATAGGTATTGATTAACGATGACTTAGTGTCCAGACATTAGCGACAGTTTTTTTCTTCCTTTCAAATCATCATCATCATTGAAGAGTAGCGGGAAACAAACCAATGATAACTGCCGAAAAACTTTGTGTGCAAGCAAGGGAATTCTTTTCAGTTGAAAATAGTAAAGAAAACTTATTTTTTTGATGGAACGGACACATGCGGAATTTGACTGTTGATAAAAGGTAAACAAAAAAGTCAGATTCTTTTAGTGAAAAAAACTCACCCAATAAAGATTGCGAGCAATTCGAATACAACCGCTAGCAGCGGGAAAATGCCATATTCAACAAACGTCATTGCTGTTGAGCTGATAATGCCAAACACAACTAACTGACAAAGCACCGTATCTTCTGCGAAGGACGCCTATTGATACCGCCCCTTGTAGATACACAAATCACCAGGATTCCACTCGACAAACATTGTGCGCGTCTCTGGCTGTTTGTATTTATGTATGTATACGAATTTTTAGCGGCAGGCGTAGTGCCGTGGTAGGAGGCACCTTGTAATACATATGGGATCGATTTCCGCTCTCCAGGATCACCAAGCACTCCATCCCTTCGGGTTTGGCAAATTGGTACCAGACTTGTCTGGGAGGATAGCTGCACTGGCTCGATACATCGGTAGGCCGCCACGTGTCATTGTAAAGGCCAGATTTGCATTCAATCTCCTCAAAGAATGCTTAATGAAGTCGAATTTATGGTGCCTCCATCAGTGGTAGATCCACGCCGAGAGCTTCTTTTTGTTTTTATATATCTGTGTACGTATCGCCGTGTGTGCGTGAGTCGGGAGAAGGAGGAGAGTTATTTCTGTGTTTTGTGTGTCTGTATTTGCATGTGTATGTGAATGCCTATATGGGGAAAGTCGAAACGATACCGTCCAACAACAGATCACATCAAACAGCTCTAGAGGAACGGCACGTGTAGTTAGGAAGCATCTTCTGTAATGACACTCTATTAAATTCTATAAATAAATCCAATCCTAAATGAATATTAAAGCAATATAATAACAGTATCGGCTTAACACGATAACAAAATTGCCTACTAAAGAGAATAAAAAATAAATACGTAAGAGTTTTTGAAAAGTATGGTTGCCGTGATATTTAATCAAAATTAAAACTCGGCCAAAAAAGTTATGGCATACACACAGTTAATTGTTCCTTCGGTGTTCGGGCAAAAATTCCGTTGTGGCTTCGGTGTTGGTTTATGGAACGAAAAAATTCTAGGAAAACATCGAGGTCAGTACGCGCTCTTCTAATGGCTCTTTGGAAATCAACGACCGATTAGCAATTTCATTTTTTTGAAAGTACTTTAGCAAAAATTGCCTTTTTCGAATTCCGTACTACAACAAACAAAGTTTTCAAAGCTCTCGGCGTTGACAAATCCCTGATGGATGAGCCAGGCATTCGACTTAATTGGGTATCGTTTGGAGGTGATTGAATGCATATCTGGCCTTTACAATGACTCGCGATAGTGGCCTACCGAAGTATCGAGCCAGCGCTGCTATCCTTTTAAATAAGTCTGGTATCAATTTTCCGAAACCGGAGGGATGGAAGGCTTGGTGGGCCATGAGCGCCAGGATGGATTCCACATGTATTGCATGGCGCCTCCGATCACTGCGCACGAGCACCTTATCGTGACATGTATAATTGAAAATTCAGTTTATACTCTAATTTTCTGTGTTGTCAAATTGCAATATAGGTTGTTTCTGACAAATTTAAGATTTTCGAATTCAAGACGTCAAAAGAGCAGATTAAGGAAATCAACTTTTACCAATTTAATCTCGACTTGCGCAGCGCGAATGGCTTGAAACATAATGATGATAATGAAGTATGGAGCCAAGGAAGTGTTAACGAACACTCAGTGCGGCATCAGCTTGGAGAATTCCGTCGAGGAAAATTTGACCTCGAAGACAAGAAGGGGTCATGGAGGCTCTTCTTCCATTGACAATGGTGAGTTGAAAGTTGCCTATAAGCATATAAACGTAAATACTGTTCATAAAATTTCAGAAGGACTCGCAATGAACATCTTAACTGTTTCAGGCCATCCAAAAAAAAATTTAAAAGTGGAAGAAGCTCCAAAAATGGGTCTCTACGGATTTTATTTACCATAAAGAAATCGTCGGTATTACTTCTGCGTAACAAGATTAACGCGTTTCCCAACTGTATGGTGATGTGTGACAAGAACTGGATCATAAGATATCCTGCGACAATTAGCCAGTGCCTCGACGGTGAATAAAGTTTCACAGCAATATCCATATCACAAATTGTACCAAAAGAAGGTCACGGTGACGTTTGGAGGGCTACAGTTGGTTTCATTCATCGAAAGTTCGTGAATTCGAGTGAAACGATTACGGCAAAAAACTACGTACAGCAGATTGGCGAAGTGTACCAAATACTTTAATGGGCCTGTCACGTGTTAACAAACAGAGACTATTCTTTTTCCACGATAACGCGTTGCCGCATTCCGCATTGCCGTCGGTGCAACGGTTGAACAAGTTGTGATGTGAGACCCTGTCTCGCCTATCGTACTCGTCAAAGCTCTCGCATATTGCCTACTTCATTTTCGAGCATCTCAACAGAAAACTTCTTATTCCGATAACTACCTATGCAATACACCAGGAGTCAAGCCGATGCCAAAATAGCATTCAACGTCATCATGGCTTTGCCAAAAAAGTATAAGCCCTTGCAGCAGGATGACGAATCAGATGCAAGTGGATTTGTTGACAGAGAGAAGAGCATTGTCTGCTCGAGAAAGATTCTAAAATGTTTATAAACTAGTACAGTCTGACAAAGCAAATTGAATGTGTATTGCAGCAAATGCGAGAAGCTACACCCTACAAAACATTGAAAAAAAAGTTTCTTTTCTACAGAAAAATGATCACATGAAAAAGTATTCTTTACACAAAAAGTTTAACAGAGAAGAATAGAAAGCACAACAGGAAAATAGCCCTGTATAATAAATGCGGAGAGAAAACATTTTCTGTGAGGTAGAGCTTGTATTTCCCCAACTTAATACGGGTTGTTGGTAGGTGTTGCTGTTCTGGTTAAACGTTGCTGTGTTTCTTAGCAGTTACTGGCTGGTGTACGGTGCCGTATTTCAGCTGTTGGAAATAACGGATACGGCTTTCTTGAGATGGGTACTTCGTTGTAACAATTGCCTTCCATATATATATTTGCGTTACCGATGAACGTGATGGTATTTCAGTCGTTTTCTTCACTAGTGGTGAGCTTCACTTGGTGAACCCTCAGTTGATGATAAGGGCCGGGCCTGCCGTTCCTGTGAAGAGATCAATTATTAGACTTTTTTGGGTAAACTACTTTAAAACCACAAATACAGACTGTTTTTTTTACAACGAATATCTGTGAATATGTTAACACGGCTACTACAATGTTCCACGGAGAATCTGCTGGGCCGCTATTCGACGATATTCGTAAAGAAGACCGAAGGTCGTCCTCAAGCAGGATTCAAACACGCATGCAAGGTATCTAAACCTTGGTGGATGACGAATTAGAAATGAATCGAAAAAAAAGCAGGCATCCACAAAGTGTACGGTGCTGCGTTGCGCCGAAAAAACTGAAAAAAAATGTGATTAGACACAATAAGAAATTTATCCATTTGTTAAATAGGTCAATGCAATACTAAAGAAAAAAAACCTTTATGAATTCTGCAGGCTTTCAAAGTAGAAAAAAAATTAAAATTTACTGAATGAGTGAGGGATTGCATATCGGAAAAGAGAAAAGCCGTAAATAACCAGAATTTCTATTGCTAACATCTTAAGGCGATGAAATTTAAGCACAAAAACGCGAACCTGATAACACTTATGAGCAAAGGTCATTTAGTCATTTAATCACACACACTCACCCATGTACGTGCACACACACACACACATACATACATACATACATACATACATACATACATACATGTATACATACATACATAGACATGTGTGCCCGCACATATTATATGCACGGACACCACATGTATGTATGTAGTATGTGTGTATGTATGCATGCATGCATGAATGTGTCTGTCTGTCTGTATGTATGTACGCATGTATGTATGTATGTATGTATGTATGTAATTATGTATGTATGTACGTATGTATGTATGTATGTATGTATGTATGTATGTATGCATGTATGTTTGTATGCATGTATGTGAGTATGTTTGTGTGTATGTCAATTTGTATGTATGTATGTATGTATATATGTATGTATGTATGTATGTATGTACTGAATTTGTATGTATGAATTTGGAACGGGGAACTGAAAATTGAGTTAAGGACTAAAATCGGACTTCCGCGAACTTAGTTCATAGCAACCGTTGAAATGGGAGTCTCCTTACCACGCGATTCATGCGAAGATCGACCGTATTCTCACAAAGAGAAGACGTGAACTATTGATATCTTAGTGGCACCTGGCTTCTATACTGGTTCCGATCTCTGCCTTCTCACCGCGATGAATTGATTTCGTCGTAAGCTGGAAAAGAACTACTGCCATCGTCCATGAAAAACGAAACCAGTCGCGTATGACGAGAATATTCTCAATACAATTCCCTTCACGTATAACTAGCAAATAAACGAAGAACCAGTGAAGGACAACAAGCTGCTTATCGCAGGATCTAGAACTTGTGGTAAACTCTCTTCAGTCTCTTCAGCTTCTCCAGCAAGAGTTTAGATCGTATATCCACTAGTACTAAAAGGTTTCTAAAAAACAAGGACACTGATACTTGACCCTGCTGCAACATTTTTAAAACGACTCATAGTAAGTGGCAGCAGTTGAACTTTTTTCAGGAAGATTTGTACCAATACAAGCAGGAAAAATTACTGCCCGGTTTTGTGCAACTGTAATGTACAGCTATCCGCTCTGATGAATAATGATGAGAAAATCGACACGTCTCGCCGTGACGCGGAATTCGAAAAAACACCAAGCGGAATTCTGTATTTTCGAGTTGCGTTGGAAAGGATATAAAACGGTATGGCTCAGGACTCGGTAATATCACGGTCAATTTTTTAAGAAGTGGTGGTAAATAAAGTTGTATGCGGCTGTTGTTTCGACATCACTTAACGCTTACAGAAGCAATCTCAAAGCTTAAGGGCAAAATACGGCTTTAACGTCAGCTAATTATGCATAAAAAGAAACAAACTTTGGGCCTTGTTTATATCCTAAGTGATGCCCCACCCATTTGAATTAATTAAGCAGCGTCGAAGCTTATCTAACCTAGACCTGTGGCTCCCTTTGGATTAATCGAAACAGTGCAGCTTTAATCTAATACTAGACTAGTAGCAAATTACTAATCTCAAAAATGAAAAGCATGGTAAGTCCATGCAGAGAACTGAAAGAAAGGCCAAGTGTGTATTGCGGGCATCTCTAATCATTCTGCTACGTGTCTCGACTACGTGAGCGTACCGCCGGATTTCTAAAATAAAATAGGGCAATATTTTTCAGAACCTACAGTGGCTACTCATTGCTTATCACTCCGTTAGAAAACATTCCTCTATTCATTTCTGTTTGTTTCGATCATAATTTGACCTTTGAGCGACCTATTCCAAAGTAAGACCAATTCTACTCTTTTTTTCTTCGGAGCCAAGCAGAATATGCGTCTATATTAGCGAGCTTCTGTTGGATAAGATAAGAAGTTTGCAGCGGAGATGAGCCGCTTCAATCCTACTGATAAGCAGAGTTTATTCACTCCCAAAATTGTAAAGCAGCTAATGAAGTGATTAGTGAATGTTTGCGGGTATCACAGTCACATCATCTAGAAAAAGAACGAAGAATTTATGTACAGTGGTGGCGCTATCAATTAATAATCCACTTGGAATTTGGCCACGGCTGAAGCAACGATGGTGCGCAGCCAATTGACGATCAACAGCGCCATGGAAACCACTTCTACTTATCGAGGTTCGTTCGGCAATTGCCGCCGCAGTACTGCATAGTGGTCCAATAAATTTAGTACATTGTTACGAGTTCTGCAAGAAAGTTATATTTATTTTTCATTTTACTTTGCTTCGTTTGAAGCAGATGTCTTCTAGCTGTAAAAAGGTTAATTACCTTAACTTTCCCAATGTTATTATTCGTAACTCTGCCACTATGTGCCTAACTTATTTATCCAATGTGAAATTAATTCGCTCTTGTATATCCCTTTTGGCAACTTCTGTTACACTCAAACAAAAAGGTTTATAAAAACATATCGTCTACTTTTGGCAGTTAATTAAATTGTTTTCTAGTGCCTATTACCATTGTAAATTAGGTGAAATTTACTACTCGTTTTTTCTCATTTGATAAATGGACGTCAACGGTGGACATGATAGTTCAAGACAGTGATAGTATTCCTTGAAGGAGCGTTGAAAAAGAGGGGAGCGGTGAGTTTTCGTTGAGGATTTCTCTGATTGAGGAACATCTTGGTGTAGGAAAACACAGCTGTCTACCTGCCACCAGCAGAGCTCCATTTCCTTCCCCTCAAGCGTTAACTGATATCTGGACTTGCTCGAATTGTCTATGTAAACAGCTTCTGAATTCATGTTGAGTTTGAGGCCGAAACAAACTAGGTTACGTTGAAATTTTTTAAGTAACTGTAACCAAGTAGAAAAATTGGACACTGTTCCAAGTGTAACGCATCTTAAATGACTACAAAAAGGCTTCAGATGCAAAAAAGGGTTACAAGAAGAACTCATGGGTGAAAAAATGAACTTTAAGACACCTCAAAAATGAATTAGGGTAACATATTGTTACCTGAAACTTTGTGAACTTTGTTCTACAGCTCCTTAAAGAACAGGTTTTTTTTGGCTAGAACTGCTACTTGAGATGTTGTTTTGAATGAGAGATCCATATGAAAAGATTGTAGAGTTCTGAGATTGAGAGGCCATTAAAGTTTCAGAGGCAGATCTTTTAAGTTGGCGGCTTAGTTGATTTTGCTGAGAGCACAGTGCCACAGTAGGAAGACGAGTTGTGCGAAATCAAACCAACATATCACAAGTGTGGCTCCGAACGGTACAGCACAAACAGTTGTGCTCTCAGCTTTAAATGAAGCTCCAGAAAAACGGAGAAGTTTTGTTGTCCCCTACAAAGCATTAGTAATCAAACTGTACTCCAACACCGGTGTATTTTTCAACCCAGTCAACAATGTTCACAGCCAATTCTGCATATTTCTCTTCAAGGTACCTATTTAATAATAACAGCAAGAAACGATGATTCTAGATAATGCTGGCGAACATGATTCCATCGTCTATTGCAAGAATTGCAGATAGTGAAATAGTTCCATCTGAGAATGACGTTAATAAAATTAACGGAACATTATTGGAATAAAAATTGGCAAATACAGACAGTATTTGGAAGCACGAGGGTGAAGATATAGCCTTTCTGCGGATAACGGTTTCCATTTCACAGCACCGTGAAAAAGTAAAGGGCAATAAATAAAAAGTAACACATCGTAATTTCAACTTCAGCCTCAGTTTAACTGGATATAATGCCAATTTATGATTTCCAGATAACTCCGGTGACGGATGATTGCTGATAGCAATGGCGAAGACGGAGACAAAGCAAAGTCTTTAGTGGCGCAGTGGGTAACACGTATGGTGTGTATCATCTGTAGTCAAGTTGATTGTCGAGTGACTCGAGAGGACGCCAGTAAATCCTCCATTTTCCCCTGTCCCGTGCAATAGTAGCCCAGTGGGTTCTGCTCGCCTTAGGGACTTGTCGAGCATCATATTTTTCTTCTAGTCTTTTCGTGAAGAACTCTGTCCCTCGGATCGGTGATCTTCGTGCAGTACGTTTGACATCCCGAGGAATCCAGTCACTAACAGCTCTTGTCCATCGGTTATCATTCATACGCATTACGTGTCCGGCCCACCTTATCTTCGACTGCTTGGCGTATAGAACGGCATCTTTGATTTTTGATCGTTGACGCAGGTCGGAGCTTCGGATCCCATCCCTTGCTTGTGTGGAACGGGATACTCCTAGCATCGTCCTTTCGACTGCGCCTTCGATAAAGCTGAGTGATCTTTTATCCTGCTTATGTAGCGACCAGGTTTTTGACGCAAACTCTGATCTTATCCTGTCCGGACCTAGTGCTGTTCGATTTTTCACCGACGAAATGGCATGTCGGATTTCAGAAGAGAGAACTGGTGCTACAGCAAATGCATCCTCTTTTATTTTATATGGCGGGAGGTGAACATGGCTATCGAAGAGATCTGAGTAGTATTCGTGGATGATTTTCTTCACTGCCTTTCCGGACGCTGTTATTGTTCCGTCTGGGCGCCGGAGTGCAATCATCTTGGTCTTGTAATTGGCGAAGCTTCGGCGGGCTTTGCGAATGCTTTTCCTAGCCTCTGAAGCTTTGACCATTACTGCTGCTGTTCTTTTTTAAGATCTTGTTTTATCGCCTGTCCGCATTGTTTCACAAGCTCAGACGTTATTTCGCGGTTGCCTTCAGCTCGTGCTATTCCACACTGGCGTATTTGCTCGAGAGTTCCTGAAGGAAACGGTCTCCTGATCCTGTGTAGAATGTATGCAGAATGTAGTATACATCGTTTAAGCAAAACTTTCTGTTTACTATGACGTAGTCTGTTTCGTTATGGTGCTCTCCCTTGGGAGATTCTCACGTCCAGTGTTGACGGTGAGGCTTCTGTAATTGCGAGTTACCATGGATGGTCTTGGTCGCCATGATAAACTCAGAGAGCCGCTCACCTTGTTCGTTGCATTCTAATTTGTGGGTCCCAATGTGACTTTCCTCGGACGATCCTCTTGTTCCAGTTTTGGCAATGAAATCTCCAATGATAACCTTGAAGAATGTACGGTCTTCTCTGTAGAACTTCTCCCAGTCCATACAGAACGCTTCGACTTCTTCTTCGTCACAGTTTGACGTCGAAGCGTAAACAAAAAAGATTGTCAAGGCCGGTGTTGATCCACGTCTTTTTAATCGCAAACGTCCGATTCGGGCTGTAAGGTGTTTGAATGAATCGATGTTCATGGACAAACTCGAGTTGACGAGAACAACGGCACCGCCTACTCCTTTAATGTCGCATGTTCCGAGGAACAATTCTTTTCCAGTGTCGTAGACGGCTTTAAATGGGTTTCGTCGTCTTGTCTCAGCCAGGCCAATGACGTCGTACTTTATCATTCCTGCTTGCATGAGCAAGTCCTCTATCGAAGACTCGGATGCAAGTGTACGTGCGTTATAGGTACAGATCGTCACCATAGTTTTTGATCCAGGCAGCTTCCATTGGCCTTGAGATTTTAGCAGCCCTTCCGTACTTGTCCTACTCAACGCTGCGAAATTGGAAGCTCTTTCTGTGGTAGGAAAATGAGGCCCGTTTTTATTTTACTGCGTCTAGCATTTTGATACCAACGTATAGCTAGCTGGGCTCTTAACGTGGGAGCTGGTTATACTCACGGGTAGCTTGCCAAGCTCTTTCAGAGTGGACTTGGAGTTTATTTGTTGGACGCGAATCCTAACCGCCTTCTATATACTCCCCAGTCACTCGATTGAAGGCTTTTGGCCGAATTGACTCGTAGAATACAATCCGCATAAAGCGAGGACGCACTCACACACTGGGCTCTGAACGTGGGCACGAATACGAATGCACGAATACGCCTGGAAAATACAGAAAGTATGTGCCAAATCGGCGCAGCAGAAGCGGTGATTACATTCTCTAGATCCATCTGCACCTCAGAAAAGCAATGGTCGCTTTTAGACCACGATTAACCCCTTATCCGCCACCTGGAGTCGCGCGACGTAGCCTCGTTACTAAGGGGCTCGAGATCTCTCATGTGAGAATATTTATTGTACTTGTTTTTTGCAAAATAACCAGTCATAGAAAAAAATATTACGCAATGGGCAAATGTTAAACATCATTCCACTAATTTTCGTCGATAAGACAATAAAGGATAAAAAGGATAAAGCTCTTGCCGTTGATCAATCCTTGAGGGATGCGCTATGTATTCGACTTCATTGAGTATCGTTGGAGGTGATTGAATGCATATCTGGCCTTTACAGCGATTCGCGGTGGCCTGCCTATGTATCGAGCCAGTGCTACTATCCTCCCAGACAAGCCTGGTACCAATTTGCCGACCCCGGAGAGATGGAAGGCTTGGTGGGCCATGGGCGCATTTCACGTGTTCGCCACAGTGGCGGTTCCAACCACTGCACCACACGCGCCCTCACTCACCAATAGGTCACCTTTAATCTTGGATTCAAATATATATGTGCATCATGTGTATCCTGTAGTGATCATTGCAGGTAACCGAATCCCATGATTGATCGACTGCTGTTTTCCTCGCTGCCTCGCTCACATAATTCAATCCATATCATCATTTAATTTTTTTGACATGAGGTTGTCGATATCTAGCATCCTCGTCTTTTCTCTAGCAATTGAATTGGTATTTGAACACTTTAGAATTTGTTGCAAATCCGATTGCGCATTTTTTCAATGTGAGCATGTTCAAGCGTATAGAATTTTTCAACCTATTTGCGTAAATGGTAGTTAAATTGGTAATCTGCTAGCGAGTTAGTTTATATAACCAGCATACTTTCTTTGTTAAATATGTCTCGAGCGGCCGCCAATGGACAAGTTTGCTGCCAATGTGGAAGGAGCTGAATCATAAGCGAACATAGTTCTTCCCGATAGGAAATGAACAACAGCTACCCATGCCGACCACCTGGGAACCCGTCACAAGAGCTACTTTGTAACTGCAGAGAAGTTCACGAGCGACCAGAATTCTACGACATTCAGGATGAAGTGAAAATCCTCACACAGCAGCCGAAACCAGACATAAATGTGGGATAACTTACGTGGATGATGGCTGCGAGAAAACCAATCGAATTTGAGAAGTGTTGAAATCCGCACAATAGGTATGAGAAACGGATCATATTAGAATAAAATAAAGAAAAACTCTACGAGTTAGCTTGGCCAAAAGCATGCCGTCAAATAACACAATTTATAAAGGAGGCGGTTAGGGGACGCCACAAACAACTAAGCTACCAGTCTCCTATGAGAGTCTAACAAGCTCCCTTTCAGTGTACGCTACCCCACGTGCAGAATTCAGCGGGCTATTTTTGGACATCAAAGTGCCAAACACGATAAAATAAACGCGCATCATCTTCTAAAACTGAAAAGTCTTTGATGAGACATAATTGGGAAGGACGAGTATTGGGAAATTGGTAAAATCCCAGAGCCACTTTAGATTGCCTAAATCGCAAAGGACTAAGGTCGTGATCTGTACCATTCATGCTAGCATTTGAGTTCGCAATGCATTCACGCTACCATTTGAGTTCTCGACGAAAAACTTGATCACGCAAGCAAGAATGATAACCTGCGACGTTACAGGACTGCTGAAACCATATGACGCCTCATATTCAAAGCCATATGCGACACCGGAGAAGAATTGCACCTAGGAATAGGCAGCAACAGAGGAGTCGATAGCGTTGGCGTTTTCGTCAACACGGGTTTGACCATGAACATCTCTCTAACGAAAAAGACCACATCATCCTAAGTCAAAGGTTTTGACTCTCCCTATGCTCAACATTGCTATTTCATTTTAGGCATAACAGAATCATTTGAAATTATTGCGCTTGCTTTTCCTTAATTCGCACCTACTAATAATATTGTCTTCATTATTTCATTTCCACATAGCGCTGTTGATGATGTCACTACCCATACCAGTTCCTCCATGGGTACAGTCTGTAAGACAAGCTCATAATTTGTTGTACCAGTGTCATTCTTAGCCCAAAAATTTTTTCCTTTATCCGGCTTTCGAAAATTTCTAGCTCCAGATGATATAATTAGTATTTACGCTTTTTTTGGCTATTTTTGACTGGATTCATCGAGATGACTCAGCTATTATTCTAATGAATTTTGATTACTTTGCTTATTACGTATGACATACCTCAAGGTTCATCACTAAAACACGGAGAAAGCAGTGCAGCTTCTATCAGCATATTCATCTCCTCTTGATAAACTATTTTACTCGGCTTGTATTTTACAAAAACAAATACATTTTTTAATGATGTGTGAACACCCGCTTTCATCAACCTCAATAGATCTTGTGTGCTTACCATTTTTATTCAGGTGTATAAATTATTTTTTTGCAGCAAAATAGGAGCAAAATTTATATTGCAGAGTGCCGTAAATGCAGTAAAATATGTAGAGTCTCATCTGAAGAGCATTGTTTGTAGCACAATGTATTAATAAAGCGGCACTAGTCGAGGTTTTCTCTCGTGTTGCTCATATTTCTGACGGTTCAGGTGAAGCATACCGCTCCAGCTTTTACCAGTCACTCTGCAAAGTTTGGGAATGATGATTATTAGACCAAAACATAAAGACAATATGGAAGTTTAATTCGTGCTTACATACGTGTTGCTTGGTGTGGCAGGATTCAAGCTCTTTTCAGGTTTTTCTGGTGGTTATCACATCCTTCTTGGGTCAGTAGGTGCATATTTAATTGTTTTCTTAGCTGCTGTAATAACGTTGGACAAAACTTACTTGGATTCTTGGATACCTAAACGGCACATCCTCGCAAGTTTTACGGGCTCCAGTACCATTTTTATTTTTTTGAGTTTTGCTGGTTTAGCCATTGTTTTCCTGGAGTCCCGATGTCATCCTGGCCAAACTCTGCCACAGGTTGTCACCACCACAAGAAGTCACTAGCCTTGTGAATCAAAGAAAGATTTACTACCATATGGTTAGTTTGATATTGGGACGGTGGTGGATCCTTGCAATGGTTTACTCGTAGCCGGGCTTCCGGATGTAAACGCCGGGCTCCTCAGCTTGGGAGGCCATGCCCGGAGAGTCCGCTGTACATCGCTGATTTTGAGTACTCATCAGTGATTACCGTTTTACTGTTCATCCTGCCTGGGTTGATAAAGAATATTCTACTCATAATTGCTCCGTAATTTTTGGAAAAAGAAAAAGCAACAGCCTAATATTAGGCTGTAACCTTTTCTAATCAAAACGATCAGTTGACAACTGGAATTTTTCTCTTGATCTTTGCAGTTTTCCTCCAAATCCGTTTTAGTACTTTTGATTTTACTTTCAACACCACTTGCACTGCTGTGTATAGCTGATACAGAAAAGTTTCACTTGCAGAGTAAAACAGGTTAAAATGGTGTAACAGGTAATGAGAAGCGCTAGCTTACATTGAAGGAAGAACAAAGAGTAGGAAATAGGAAGCTTTTTAGGTCTCACCTAAAAATGGCCAATTAACCTTGAGGCTGGTTTGGCAGAGGCATCTTGTGTCAATATTGCATTTTGTTAAAGCAACTGCCTGAATATCTTCTTTATAAGTGACAACTAGATGCAATTTAAAGCAGCACATAAGTGCTCTCGCTTAATTACGCAATGCTAACAAAAACTTTATTCTTAGATCTTTGCATGGCAAATCGCAATATTAACGTGTAAGATATCGGTATTTTTTGACTGCTCATAAAACAAGAGCAATAACGTTGCTAATTTGTTACAAACTCCCAGGCCTTAACGCAACAAAATTAGTTTATGAAGGTAACTTTGGAAGCGAGCAATACTGGGTGATGCTGGCAGAATGTCTTGAGATTTTCACATGGAGACTGCTAATACAGAAGGATTATCACCATGATTGCTAAATGAGCAACTTCTAACACTCTTATAGGCTTTTCTCATTTGACATTAGCTTGCCAAGAATTTTTTTATTTTTATCTTTTTATCTATTTTATGTAGAGGCGCGTGCGGCGCAGCGGTTGGAGGCGCCACTGCGACAAGCACGTGGAATCGATACCTGCGCCGATGGCTCACCAAGCCTTCCATCCCTCTGGGGTCGGCAAATTGGTTCCGGATTTGTCTGGGAGGATAGCAGCACTAGCTCGATACGTCGGCAGGCCACCGCAAGTCATTGGAAAGGCCAGATATGCATTCAATCACCTCCAACGATACTTAATGAAGTCGAATTCATGGCGCATCCCTCAGGGATTGATCAACGCCGAGAGTTTTGTCCTTTATTGTTTATCTATTTTATATGACTCGTGTTCACGTCTACTGAGCGAATCCCAGCACTTCCCGCGTTCGATTGGTTTCCTCGCACCTATTGTCAATGAAGACCTTTCAACTTTTGCGTTCGGCTTCGGTTGCTGCTTGAAGATTTTCGTTTCATCTTGAATGTTGTAAAACACTGGTCGAGCAATTCTTTCTGGAGTCCTGAGATACTTGGGTAGGAGCGTTCCCAGTCGAATCGCAGAGATGATTCGACTGCCAGACATTTCCGGTACCAGTTCTCCGACGCGGAAAGAATGAGAGGCTTGGTTGGCTCGTTGAATTTTTCTCCATATTTCTACAAATTTGTTGACTAAATAAAACAGCTTCGTTATTTCTTACACAGACAGCCCTATTTCTCGTCTTTTTGTATTCTTCGATTCTTTCTGTTCTCTTTTAACCTAGAGTTAATGTTTTGAAAATAATATTTTCTTCATTTATTTCTGTTGCTCTTCCCACGAATTCCTTGCGTTTTCCTATATTCTCTCCCTAATAAAAAAAGTTTCTAGACATACAGCTCCCTTTTCTAAAGCAGTTATGTACCATGTTTTTGCACTTATTATCAAATTCTTCAGTTATCTTTGCAATTGTAATACACCGACCTCCAACCAGAATTTTTCGAGATCATCGATAGCTTTAGCCTCATGATTACGTCTCTTTTATAGTTTGGAGACTGTTTTCTTCCATAAATATATTGTTTTACACTCATTTTGAATATCCGACCAAATTTTTTATTGTTACCGTTTTTCACTAACTGCTTTGAGCATAAGCTCTCTTAGATCCTCACCGCATAGGATTCGCCTAGTTTTCTTCCATTTACTTACTATAGCGTTTTAACTATTTGCCTGACAAGTAACCCTTCCTGCGTTGGTTATAAATAGGAAAGAAGTAAAACCATTATAGATATTTGAAGGGTACTACAAAAGTGAACTTTTTAAAGCTTATGTTAAAAATGTATCTATTCCAACATCAAAAACCAGGATAAGCAACAATTCTCGATAATGCAAGCTTGCATAAGTCCGAAAGGGTGAAGGAATTGATGGCAAATGTTGGGTACAAAATCCTATTTCTGCCGCTTTCTTCATTCAATTTTAATCGATTTGGAAAGACCTATGTTCCTATCAAATATGCGATAAAGAAAGTCTTACCAGACTTTTGACCTGATATTGATTCCACTGTTGATTTTGTTTTTCAGTGTTGAGCTAAACTCTTCCTTAGTTAGCCATATTTTAAAACGTTAGCGTTTTTTAAGTCTTCAGTGCTTTACAAACGCACTTTAGCCTGTATATGTAAAAGAGTAGAAGCGGATAGTGCAAAAAACCAGGCATGAGATTCAATTATCACACTTTGTCGCTTAGCCTGGACAGATGAAAGTATTAATAAAACGCATCTCTTCATGGTAAGGCAAGGTTTGTAAGTTAGCTTTAGCCCCTTTTTTGTCGGCTACTTGTATGATACTGTTGGCAGTAGTAATAAATAAGTGGTAAAGAAATAGTACCCAGTATCGACTTTCTATTAACCTCGGCATTGAATTATGAATTCGTCGCTTTCTCTTTCAGCAATCGCGAGGTTGTTAAACAGCATACGTTTACTTCCATACAATAACACACATACAACACAATCGTAGCTGACGTTTCGGCAGAATCGCCTTCTCCAGAGCCTGGAAGGGTACACCAATACGCAACTTACTAGGTCAAACACTTCAACAGCACAAACAGAAAGGTGAAAATCTGAGCGATAATTACAAGATCTACGGCTTTTCGAAAAAACCCACCGCTTCTTTCATCTGTCTTCAACCAAGGAAGAACAGCCGTTCAGAGTCGCATATGGCTGACGACTGCAGCACCCCCAATCAACGATCGATACGAAGGTAAGGGACGAGATCCCGCGTGATCTCGGGACATTCCTCCCTGCTATTCATTGTAGAATTTTTGGCATTTATCCAAAAAGCCTCGAGGAGTTTGCGCGTTGGTGTTTTAGTATCCCGTGCGAGGATAGCGACTTTTATATCAAAATCGTCTCCGTTATGCCTTTGTATCCTATGCGTCCCTAGTGGCGTGCCTTGTCTTGCTTTTCGTTTGCCATCTAGGTGTTCTTTTATGCGGATACATAAAGGTTTGCTCGTTTCGCCGATATATTCGTCTCCGAAAGTACCACAAGAGATTAGGTATATCGCACCTAAACTCATGCAGTCACCGTCTCTGCCATAAAGGCAAATTACGCAATTTTGTGTTTCATATAGACGGTCATTCAAGCGGTTACGAACTAACTGGCGACGAAGAGTATTCGGTGGTATTTCAGTTATCGCTACCGATTCCTCTAGATCTGCCCTTCTTAAGCATAATTTTATCGTTGCACTTATTTCATCGCAAATGAAGGGCAAGATAAACGGGACCTTGTTTTGGTCAAACCGTTCCTTTTGGAGCGTCGCTTTCCCTCGAAACTTATCTCGTGGGTTGCAATTTCGTAGCCATTGGAGATGGCTATTTGCCAAGCTAAGTCGCACGATTCTTTCCTTAGTTCATTACTTGTGCACACAGAGGTGGCTGTTTGAAACATGTTTCTCACAAGGGCCCTCTTTGTGTGTGAAGGATGGCAAGAAAGGTAGTGAACCAGGATGTTTTTGTTACTTGGTTTTCAATACCACTTTGTCATGTAACCGCTACCTGACAAGTTAATTTGAACGTTTAAAAACGTGAGCCAGTCTTCCTTCGGTTTCTCCCGGGTGAACTTGATGTACTCTGACTGCTCGTTCAATAATTCAAAGCATTTGTCCATCTCCTCCTGTGTAGAGAAGACGACAAAACAATCGTTTATACATCTGCAGTAGAGTAACGGCCGGAGACCGAGAACGGGGCTTCCACTCTAAACATAAACGCAATGGCAAGGCTTGGTGCCAGTCGCTGTCCCATTGCCAGTCCCCTTATTTGCGCGTAGTATTTTCCAGACCATCTTAAAATCGAGCAGTTTAGGCACTCCTTTAAGAGAGCCATGAGCTGCTGGATGGATAAGCCATGCATTTTTATTTTTCCTTCATTTTCAACAAGAAGTTCGAAGATGGCTTTCATTGCGGAGTCATTCGATACGTTGGTGTACAGCGCGGTAACTTCGAACGACTCCATCACGCACGCGTTATTAGGAGACGCGTCACGTAGACGTTCTAGGAACATTTGGGTGTTCGTGAGGTAGGCTGGAATGTGGTTAAGCAGCTGGGTTAGTATTAGGCTTAAGAACCAGGTTATTCTATCTTTTGGCCCGTCTACACAGCTGATGATGGGTCTAACCTTGAATGATGATGGATTTATTGACGCAACATCATCAGAAGATACCAACTTATGTGTCCTAATAAGTAGGTATAAGACGAGACATGTTGGTTTATTGATCTTAAGATGTGAAATAACCGATGATTTTAAGCCCGCAACCTTTGCCACGCTGACCCATCGCTCGTTTAACTTCCGATAATAATGTTTGTATTCCTTTTCAGAGGATGGGCTATATAGGGTAGCATCACTAAGATATTCCTCCGTTATCTTAACATCCAACTGGCGAGGAATAACTACGAACTCTCCCCCCTTATCACTAACAGACAATCTTATCGTTTTAGAGTTTATCAATTCTCTAATTGCGGGTGGGTTTTTTTCGAGAAGCCGTAGATCTTGTAATTATCGCTCAGATTTTCATCTTTCTCTTTGTGCTGTTGAAGTGTTTGACCTAGTAAGTTGCGTATTAGTGTACCTTTCCAGGCTCTGGAAAAGGCGATTCTGCCGAAACGTCAGCTACGATTATGTTGTATGCGTGTTATTGCATGGAAGTAAACGTATGCTGTTTAACAACATCGCCATTGCTCAAAAAGAAAACGACGAATTCATAATTCAATGCCGAGGTTAATAGAAAGTCGATCCTGGGTACTATTACAAGAGAACACAATGTAGAATTTAAAATTATACAGCGCCTTGTACATTATACACCTCGCGATTGCTAAGAGAGAAAACGACGAATTGGCAAAGAAATAGTTGTAACTTTAAATAATTTCAGACAGTATATAAGCTTGTATATATATATGTATATATATATATATATATATATATAAAGTGCGAAGAAGACGACCATGCGAAATTTGCGGACTACCAGACGATAGCCACCGAGCACTGGACATCGAAATGCGAGTACTACGCACCTGTCTACGAAGCAAACGAAATCGAATGTTCGCCAAGTGGAAGAAGTGCGAGACGAAAGAAAATCATTGTGCTCAGTATTTGGAGGACCACCTCTGGAGGAGAATAGTGGGCTCTGAGGAAGGCGAAGTCCGCCGAAATGTCAGCTTATTCGTGAATAAATAATAAAAATAACACCTCGCGTTTGTTCAACAGGAATACGAAGAATTACTTGTTCAATTCCAAGGTTAGTAGAAAGTCGTGGGAGTTGCTTTAATTAGTGTTATTGACTATGAAAAAGCACGTAAACCGCCTACTCACGACAACAACAACTGATATTAATCTCAGTTCAGGTCAACAGGAGCATTTGGTAGGATTTGCTCGGATACTTGGATACTTGCATGGCCCGTCACCACTCGTCGCCGGGTCTGAGTATAATCTCCACTTCTTCGGAGTTTTGGTGATTTAGCCATTGTGATTTCCTGCAGTCCCGAAGGCAGCCTGCCCAAAGCCTTCCCCAGGTCTTCACCACCACAGCAAGTCGCAGCAATTGTAAATAAGAGGGAGATTTGCAACCACGCAATCTTGATGCCGGAAGGCTCGTAGAACCTGGTGTTGCTTTACTCTAAGCTATGTTTTCTGATGGAAACGCCGGACTCCTTCGCAGTTTGGGTGACCCTTTCAGGAAAACGAATTCTCTGGATGTACCTCGAAACCTGCCAGCCAGGAACACCTCTCATTTACGATGAGAGCAAAAAACGTTAGAAGGTTCCAATTTTAGTGTATGTTCAGGAATAAACATGACTTTTTTGTGCTACGAAAAACGCGAAAGCGCCGAAACGTCTGCTGTTGTAAACAAATAGTAAAGGGATGAAAAAAGAATAAAACTTTCTCGGCGTAGATCAATCTCTGAGGGATGCGTGGATGCGCCATGTATTCGACTTGATTAAGTATCGTTGGAGGTGATTGAATACATATCTGGTCTTTACAGTACGGTGGTCTACCAATGTATCGAACCAGCGCTGTTATCTTCCGAGACAAGTCTGGTGCCAATTAATCAACTCCATAGGGATAGAAGGCTTAGTGGGCCATGCGTGCGAAGATCGATTCCACGTGTGTTTCGCACTGGGGCCTCCAAACACTGCGCCACACGCGTACTCGAGCAAGTGGTGTATTAACAAAATCCAGTCTCAACCACAATGATGCTGAGATGTTAACAAAACTACGGGTCACAGATATCTGCAGTGAAAAACGAACGCACTATTACCCTTTCCGGTAGTTAACGGGTTCATCACTACATGCCGATCCTTCGTTTCGTCTGTCTCTCAGCTAGGTCTATCGATCAGTGCTAGCAACAATCACCCGTCAACGAAACTGATCTGGGGATCCCAAATCGGCAATGAACCCAGATAAGCTACGCCTGTAGTAAGGACACGCATGGTGTAGTGGTGATCGCGTTAGCTCCCGGAAAGTATAATTAGCGTGTTCGTTTTCCACCACAGACACCTGCGGTCCAGAGTTTTGCAAATATCTCAGCATCGCTGTGGCTGAGTCGCAAATAATACTCTGCCGTGAAAAATTGTAATAGGTAGTAGATAAAAGGGTAACAAAATTCAGCCTGTTCATCGACAAAAACCCGGCCCACAGAATAATTTATTTTTGCTACGACAACTTTCACGAAATAGAATTCCAATACAGAAAACTTTTTTCAAGTCACCATCTAACAATCTGAACGATTATCAACTGTGAATACTAGATAAACGTATCACCAGCAGTGCTATCACCAATCACTTGCTAGCAAAAGGCAGTGCAGTGGCCTCGGTTTGTGTGGTGGACGGAACATTGGCTCACGAAGAGGGTAATCGCGAGTTCGAAGCCCTGCTTAGGTTCTGAGCATTGAACATACCTCAGTATCCTCATGGTTGCACTTCGTACGATACGTTCTCGTAAAAAAAAAGAAAAGAGAAAATAGAAGCAAATCATTTTTATTCACTACCTTATTAAAGCCACGGATCTCTCTCACATGAGGGATCTCGAGCCGGTTAGTCGCGAGGTTACGTGTCGCGTCCCAAGGTGGCGGATAGGGGTTAATTGCAGTCCAAAAGCGACCTTGGCTTTTCTGAGACGCAGATGAATCCACGGGATGGTCTCCCTGTTTCTGCTGCGCCGATTTGGCACATACTTTCTGTATTTGCTAGAAGTACTCATGCATGCGTGAGTGCGTTCTCGCTTTATGCGCATTGCTTTGTACGAGTCAATTCGGCCTAACGTCTTCAATCATGTAACAGCGAAGTATATGGGAGGCGGTTAGGAGTCGCCTCCAACAAAAAAGTTCCATGTCTACTCTGGGAGATCCTGGCAAGCTACCAGCGAGTACACTAGCCCCCACGTTCATAGCCCAGTAACCCATGCGTAGTTATTAAAATGCTAAACACAGTAAAAAAAAGGGCCTCGTTTCCCTGAGCCCGAAAGGGCACCCAATTTTGAAGCGTAGGGTTGGACGAGTGCGGAGAGGCTGCCAAAATCTTAGGGCCAATGGGAGTTGCCTAGATCGCGAAGAACTATTGTGACGATCTGTACCCTTAATTAACTAACACTTGCATCTGAGTCTTCGATAGAAGACTTACTCATGCAGGTAAGAAGGATAAGGTACAATGTCATCGGCCTGGCCGAAACGAAACGACGCCATCAATTCAACGCCGTCTATGACACCGGAGAAAAACTGTTCCTCGGAACATGCGACAGTAGAGGAGTAGACGGTGTCGACGTTCTCGTCACCACGAGTTTGTCCGTGCACATCGATTCATTCGAACAGCTTACAACCCGAATCGGACGTATGCGATTAAAAAGATGTAGATCAACACCGAATTCGACAATCTTCGTCTCTTATGTGCCGACATCAAACCATGACGAAGAATAAGTCCGTGAAGTCTACATTAACTTGAAAAGTTGTACAGAGAAGACCACACGTTTTTCAAGGTCATTATTGGAGATTTCAATGCCAAAACTGGACCAAGAAAAACGACTAAGGAACGTGACATTGGAACTCCTATATTAGAATGGAACGAACAGGGTGAGCGGCTATGTGAGTTTATCATGGCGACTAAACCCATCCATGGTCACTCGCATTTTCAAAATCCTCACCCTCAACGCTAGAAGTGGAAATCTTTCTATGGAGAGTACCATAATGAAACAGACAACATCATAGCAAATAAAAAGTTTTGGCTAACCTATGCCACTGTTGTCCCAAAATTCTACACGGGATCAGACCATCGCCTCCTAGGTACTGGATTCTATTTCTCGCCAAAGAGAGAAAAAGCAGCTAAATTCAAAAACCGATGTCTCAGAACTACCACAACTTGAAACTTATTGAATTTATTAGTAAGCTGTTGGGAAGATGCCGCTGTAGATAACATTGACGAAGAATACGACCGGCTCATTCAACATTTCTACGTCAGTGCTATGGAAGACGAGGGATCGAAAGTCACTAAGAGATGTCTATCTTCAGAAACTCTCGAGCTGGTACGTGAGCGTGAAATGGCACGAGCTGCAAACAACTGCGAACTAGCGAACACCTTCCGTCATATAAAATAAAACAGGATGGATATGTTGTTGCACCGGTTCTTCCTTGCGAAATCCGACACGCCATTTCGTCAGTGAACAATCGAACAGCAGCAGGTCCGGCCAGGATAAGACCAAAATATCTGGAAAACCTTCCACGTCGTCGCTTATGCGCCGACATCAAACCATAACCAAGAAGAAGTGGGAGAGGTCTACATGAACTTAAAGAAGTGGTTTAGAAAAGGCCACACATTCTTCAAGGTCATCACTGGAGATTTCAATCCCAAGAATTGACCAAGAAGAACGTATGAAGTACTTCAGATTGAAACCCACGAATTAGAATGAAATAAAAGGGATAAGCAGCACTCTGACTTTATGATGACTGCCATGACCACCATGGTAACTCGCAATTCCTGAAGCACCACCTTCAAAGCTAGACGTGACAGTCTCCAAGTGGAAAGCACCACCGTTTTCCCATTTATCTTCCAGTCACCCAAGCGGGAGCCAGTAAATCCGCCATTTTTCCCCGTTGCGTGCAAAAGTAGCTTAGAGGGTTCTGCTTCCTTTAAGAACTCGTCGAGCATCATATCTTTTTTCTAGGCTTTTCGTGAAGAACTGTGACCATCGGGTCGGTGGTCTTCTTGCAGTACGTTTGACATTCCGAAGAATCCACTCACAAACAGCTCTTGTCCATCGGTTATCATTCATACGCATTGCGTGTCAGGCCCACCTTATCATCGACGGTTTGGCGTGTAGAACGACATCTTCGATTTTCGATCGTTGAAGGAGGTCGGGGCTTCGGATTCCCTTCCCTTACTTGTGTGAAGCGGGATACTCCTAGCATCGTCGTTTCGACTGCGCCTTCGATAACGCTGAGTGATCTTTTATTTTGCTTACGTAGCGAAAGAGCCGAGCCAGTGTGCTTACGAGGAGTGGGGAGGTTCTTCAGATGTTCTGATCTTATCCTGTCCGGACCTAGTGCTGTTCGATTTTTTACCGACGAGATGGCAGGTCGGATTTCGGAAGGAAGAACCGGTGGTACAACATATCCATCCTCTTCTATTTTATAAGACGGAAGGAGGACGTGGCTATCAAAGAGATCTGAGTAGTAATCGTAGATGATTTTCTCCATTGCCTTTCTGGACGCTGCTATTGTTCCGTCTGGACGTCGGAGTGCAATCATCTTGGTCTTGTAATTTGCAATGCTTCGGCGGGCTTTGCGAATGCTTTTCCCAGCCTCTGCAGCTTCGACTATTACTGATGCTCTTCTCTCTTTAAGATCTTCTTTCATCGCCTGTCTTGATTGTTCCGCAAGCTCGGACGTTAGTTCTCGGTTGCTTGCAGCTCGCACGATTCTACGCTGGCGTGTTAGCTCGAGAATTTCTTGAGACAGACGTCTCTTGGTGACCTTCGAATTCTCAGCTTTCATGGCGCTAACGTGAAGTTGTTGAATGAGCCGATTGTATTCCTCGTCGATGTTGTCGACAACGGCATCTTCCTAACAGCCGACTAATGAGTTGAATAAGCGCCAGTTTGTGGTGGTTTTGGGACTTCGGTTTTTTAATCTAGCGGCTGTTTGTCCTTTCCGCGAGAAATAAAATCTTTCACGGAAAAGACGGTGGTCTGATCCCATGTGAAATTTTAGGACAACTGTGACATCGGTTACGCAAAGCTTTCTATTTACTATGATGTGGTCAATTTCGTTATGGTACTCTCCATTGGAAGATTCCCACGTCCATCGTTGACGGGCAGGCCTGTGGAATTGCGAGTTACCATGGATGGTGTTGGAGGCCATGAGAAACTCAGAGAGCCGCTCACCCTGTTCGTTCCATTCTAACCCGTGGGTCGCAATGTGACGTTCCTCAGACAATCTGCTTAATCCGATCGTGGCATTAAAATCTTTAATGATAACCTTGAGGAATGTACGGTCTTCTCTGTAGAACCTCTCCAAGTCCATGTAAAACGTTTCGACTTCTTCTTCGTCTTAGTTTGGTGTTGGCGCGTGAACGACGAAGATTGTCAAAGCCAGTGTTGATCAACGTCTTTTTAATCGTAAACGTGCGATTCGGGTTGTAAGCTGTTCGAATGAATCGATGTTCATGGACAAACTCGTGTTGACGAGAATGCCGACACCCCCTACGCCTCTACTGTCGCATGTTCCGAGGAACAGTTCTTCTCCAGAGTCATAGACAATGTTGAATGAGTGACGTGGTCTCGTCTCGGCCAGGCCGATGACGTCGTACCTTATCATTCTTGTTTGCATGAGCGTGTCTTCAATCGAGGACTCGGGTGAAAGTGCGTTCATTGTAGGTACAGATCGTCACCAAAGTTCTTATTCCAGGCAGTTTCCATTGGCCCTGAGATTTTAGCGGCCTTTCCGTACTATTTCTATCCAACGCTGCGAAATTGAGGGTTCTATCGGAGTCAGGGGATAAGGCCCGTTTTTTTTTCCGTATTTAGTATATTTGACACCCACGTATGGCTCGCTGGGCTCCGAACATGGGGGCTGGTTATACTCACGGGTAGCTTGCCAGGCTCTCCCAGAGTGGACATGGAGCTTATTTGTTGGAGGCGACTCCTAACCGCCTCCCATATACTACACTGTCACTTGATTGCAGGCTTTTGGCCGAATTGATTCGTAGAATGCAATCCGCATAAAGCGAGAACGCACTCACACACGCATGCATGAATATGCCTAGCAAATACAGAAAGTATATGCCAAATGTGCGCAGCAGAAACAGGGATTCCATCCCCTGGATCCACCTGCGTCTCAGGGAAGCAAAGGTCGCTTTTGGTCTGCGATTAACCCCCTATCCGCCACCTGAGGACGAGCCACGTAGCCTCGCGCCGAACCGGCTCGAGATCCCTCATATGACGGAGATCCGTGGATGCCTTTTATTACTCTAAATATAATAGAATTTTAGAGCAATAACAAGATTAACTGCAGAATTACGTGATGAAGATGAGATAAGCAGAATTGTAACAAAACAGCATGTTTGAATGTGATTCGTTACCTTTATCTCTTGTATGATGTTCGCTGTGAACCGATGTATTAAAAATAGCGTAGGAATTTTGCTCTTGAAGGGTCGGTTTCAACGATACTTTATCCAGTTGATGTGGAACAATCTGGGACTGCTCGCAGTATGTAAAGCTTGAAAAGATGCAGAATTTTACTAGCCGTGAGAAATTTCGCCTTTCTCGGATAATTTATACAGTTTGAGTAGAATGCAGAAAAAATAGCACTTTTGAGCCATGGCATCTTCTTTGCTTTCTTGAGTTTTCTGTGAATAACAAACATTGGTTTTGACGGAAACAGCGTTATTAAAAGGGGAGAACTTCTTGACTGTTGCGAAATGGGCGGTTTACCGAGGAGTGAATCATGTACCATTGACTCATACACATTTGATTATGAATTTATGTGCTAGAGATACAAGGTTATTCTTATAGTGTTTATTCACAATTTGGCTTTTAGGCAAATTTCGCCTTGGTAGAATCCTGGAAAGGTCAAGTTGAGTGTAATCTGGCAAGCCAAATACCTCCTCAACAATTTCAATCTCATTAGATACAAAATGGCTTCTTAGTACACTCACCGCTTTGTATAAGTCTTACACTGACCACTCCATGCGAAGACCAACGTTGATGGGTAATGCGTTTCTCTCGAATTAAAATATCAGTCTGAGGTATTCTGTGAAATCGTACCTGGTAACGAAGTATTCCGTTATTTGTTGTGGAAAGATCTTTTCTATACCGCAATTAGATTTCTCCCATCGCAAAGGCCATTGCTCGAATTGATTTACCCCTAGGCACCCTATTGGATTGAAATTTAGCACTCCTTTGGCCGCTTTGATTATTTTTAAGGATGTATTTTATTGAATGTCGGGGTTCGACACCCTTAAATGCTGCGAAAATTCGCTGTAGTTATGTGAGATTTTTAGAAAATACATGTTGAAATTTTCACTGCAGCAGTCCACAGTCGATTTTTAACTTAGAAAAAAAAAGAACGAAATAAAAGCAAAAGATGAAACGCTTACGATCTTACCTGTTAAAGTAAAAAGTTTAAAGATTTTTACACTAAGCCTCCTTTTTTTAACATTACCCGGTAGACATATTTTGCGGATCCCAGCGCTTACATTCGCGTTGTTCTCCTTGTACTCACCACATACAAAGGTCTTCAGAATTTTAAGCGTGAGTTCTGCTGCTGCTTTGAGGTTTTTGTTTTATTGATGAATACCACTAAATGCTGATTGAGTCGAATCTTCCTGGAATCTTGAGATAGAAGTGTTCCCAAGTGGGCTGCAGGACGTAGGTTGATCCCTGACAATCGCAGTAGGTAATACCACTTTAATGCAGTGGCATCTTGCATTTTGTTTTATTTGAAATCATTAAAACTCTAATTGTTTTGAATTCACCAATGTTACCAACCTATCAGCTGACAATTTCATTGAAGAAATGTGTTTGTGGTATTGATATCGATGAGAAGATAAGAGTGAAAAGACTTTTAGGTGTGTCCCAATTTCACACATCTGCATTTCACGGTAGGTCCGACAGTCATCCTTTTAACATGTTTTTTCAATAAAGCTACACTGTATTACAATAATCAGACCTGCTAATTTGTGTGCTGTCATGTTCCATTGGAGATGGGTAGGAGCAAAAATGAATAGAGAGACCCCGACGATAGTGGTGATATCCAGTATACAATACAATAGCAGATTTCTTTATTTTCACAGTATAAGTTGATACATTCCAGTACTAGCCCTTTTAATTATCGTGACTAAGGGTTATTTTCAGATCTGATATTCAATGGCAGAACCCTTCAATTGGATGTCGAATTTTAAAGACTCAAGGTATGTAAGCAACAGGTTCGCGGTAGTAATCATATTTGTCACATGTTCTTTTAAATCAAAATAACAAGTTTTGCACTCACACAGTTTAAACTTTAGAAAACCATTGTAGGTATAGAGAAGGAAGTGGTAAACGGAGAGAGCCTACATTCAAAACGATCCCACTTCCCACAGAGATGGGCCACAACTCGTTTCCCGTGCGCAATCGGTGGAGAAAGGTGGGAAAGGTGCTGCTTCCAGCACGAGATTCCTGACGAAATTCGCCGTAATACATGTGTTCAGAATCAACAGGTTCAGCGCATTTTTGTTCCCGCTGGACTTTCGATGTTCGCAGAGACGATGCGTGCGTGTTTGGAGGAGTATCACGGAAGGGTGTTTTCTTCGTTCTCGGAAGTTGTCAACAACAGTATGCCATTCTGGGATAAGGTACCAATCTACATTTTTTCGAAATTTTACAGTGTTGTGGCCAAATCAACACGCAACTCTTTCCTTCGCTAAAATTACAAGGAAAACATGGTTCTATCAAATAGAAATCGATGTGGCAACGAAAGTACTCCAGTAACCTATCTATGCTATCCATGACTTATCGTGTAATCTTGTATGTACTTGCAAAAATGATTTTTACTAGATTTATCTTATAATGGACATGTACCAACAGTCATTGACTGGACAAATATCACATTTTTGCTTATCCACATACATCTACAGATTAGAATAAAGCGCAATGGATACTGTCGAACACAGCTCGCATAGAGCGGTGGTGAACGCGTTAGCCCTCGGAAGGGTTAATAGCGTATTCGTTCCCCACTGCGAACACTTGCAGTCCGGAGTTTTGCAAATATCTCAGCATCATTATAGATAAATTTAATCTTTAGATCATTTTAAAGATACAAAGATTTAAACATTACCGATGGTGATATCAACGAATACGCTGAGAAATATATCTCTCAATTTCATTATTTTTTGACAAGTAAACCAAGAAACCAAATATTCATTCAACTTAAATTTCGCAATCTATTCATTTATTCAAATATGGCTTACCAATCAATTCACTAAAATTCTTCCTTAAATAGAAAATTTGTTCCTCATACATTAGTCGACTATCAAAATATCTAGACACTTGTGCAAGTGCGGGGCTGTTAATGTTGACGAATTGGACCGATCAACCTTTCTTCCATTTTGATCAATATCAGATCCGTTCATGTTATATAACCCTCTCTTGATAGGTCTCCAAGCAATGCCAAAATGCTCGTCATTTGATCGTCGCAAGTGCTAGAATTGTCCAGTCTCTCCAATTTCGGTGGCACGCAGAGGTCTATTGATGGTGCCTAGCGTTTGGGCGAAAAAGTATTTCTGTTTCGTCAAAACATCCCGTTAGTCGGCTAATCTTGCTTGAGATCCAGCTAATCTTTTTCAGTTTTTCAGCGATTCACTTTGCAAAATTTTTCCATCTTTAGCGACTTTGGTCTATCAAGGAATCCGTCACCTCGTTATCGGTCGCCAATAGAACTTCCGAAACATTTTGTGCTCTTGTTGAGTTAGGGTATTCCTTCTTCCCTCGACATGGAAACTTGGGGAACGCCCACTATAAATGCGTTGAATTTCATAGCTCCGAAGATGTGTGGGCAAGATGAGCACTGGATCTGAATTACTTGCCTACTTATATGACCACTCGCCAAGTGTCTTGTTTTTCTGTGCAGTTCCTTAAACTCGTCTCGATGTCTTGCAAGCGTCATGTATAGAGGTGCACCGGCTCGTGCGTTGTTTCGGCCCCACGACATGATGTTGTGAAATCTTCACAGTCAGTTGCTGGCCAGCGTGTATTGGAACGGAGTCACTTGCCTTGTTTACCCGAATTTTTCCTTAACGGCAGCGCTTTCTGTGATAGCAGTGAATCCTATGATTGATTTACACACCGTTTAAGGAGGAGATAACTCAGGAGCTGGATTTGAGAGTCTTGTTTTCCTTCTTCATCACTATTCCCTTGACACTATTTATGTTGTAAGTTTACATTTATTTATGTTACATTTATATGTTCTGTTGTGTAAACCTCTCTCCTTTTTCTGCACGATGTTGCACTCAAATAGTCGCCCGTGTTGATTCCCAAGATAAACAAGTCTGAGGGATTGGTTTGCTGGCGTTTCGTCTTACATAAATAAGAAAGTGTGTGGGGTTTCAATGGCATTTTTTTGCATATTTATGTCCACATGTTTAGTAACTTATCCGTGGAACAAATCAGTATCATTGGCATAGTTTGACTAGTATTTATTTCTAACAATCAACTCATATCATTAGTCTTGAACTTATGTTTATGATGAAGTACTCCAGCAATTTTGAAAATAATGGATCTCTATTACATGTTTTATCATCCATATCGCATGTGATTTTCTTTGAATTCTGTACCTCCGCTGACTTCTTTTTAGCTTAGTGATAGTGACCAAGAAGGATGGACGGCAAGAGCTCGTGTGGAGAAGAAAAATGACCACTACATTTACATCCGTAAGGTGATGATTTAAAAACTAGCTTGAATACCTGATCAGTAGTTCTAATAACTTATTTATTGCCAATGTTCGTTTTTAAAACGCTTTGGAGATCTTAATCAGAAAAAGTTCTTTACAGTGTCAATGGCGGAAATAGTGGAAAAAAATGGTGGGAAACAAATGAAGGGGTAAAGCCACATGGTCCTATTTTAGTTCAGTCAAAGCACATTCTCATAGTTCTTGTTGATTAAAATTTTCCAAGCTCATAATGCTTAGTTTTTGTTTTGTAGTTTTGACACCAGGATGAATTTCTAAACACACGCTTTTTAAGCCAGACGTGGGAATTTATCCTTATGGAACCGCAAATCGTTAATGAACATTACATTAACGACTACCGTTAGCATTTCTTGACGCGTGTCGTAGTTTTCTTATATCGCGATTTCTTTTTGCAAAGTGCAGAAACTGCGATTTTGAAGCACTGGTGCAAAATCTATCAACTGAAGGAAGGAATTTAAGATTTAAATCACTAAGTTAACAGGCTCGAGAGAAAGTTTGTAATGAACAGAAAGTGATGACTTCCGAACTTAGTGACTATGAAAGCGATCCCGATGAATTGCCAGGAGAAATCTGCATAGTCAATTCGTCTGAACGGCTCGTGGTAGGGTCTTCTTTTGTTTCGAGCTCAAAAACTAATTTCATCACCATAAAAAATTTTCATCGACAGGGAAGCGTGGCTAAAGCTCAGGTGACATGCAGCTCTCCGTCTTCCAATGCAGCAGCTAAAAGCGAGACAAGAGAGTCGGTCGTACAGCAAGACAACCAGCAATCGCTAGAAGAGAACTTTGCGCGAATACGACTGACCGTGCCTTCAAAATCATCTCATGGTGCTGGTGCGTTCAGCAGAAATGTTCATTCATGATTTGTCCTAAACAACTACTGCAGTGACTTACATTCATTCATATTGTCCTCATCACTTTTCGAAAAACAGTGATTAACAACGGCGTGGTAGGCAAGCGTATTTTCATTTATTTGCTTCATTAGTGGAATTTGGGACGTTCATCATATCAAGGATCGATAAATATATGGATAAAGGTCGTAAAAAAAGCTCAAGTCGCACTGTAAATATTCAAAACCACCGTGACCATATACTACAAGATTCTAGTGGGTCACAGGGGTGTTAAGAATCCGAAAATGGCTAGTGTAGAGGATTGATTATTGATATGTGGAGTGAAGTATAGTGGAATTGAAGAACTTGACTTTACAAACGCTGCAACTTGACTTTACCATAACTTTACACGTTAGATACAAAAAAGCACACTGAATGGACTTGATACTGCTGTAGAACTCAGGGCATCATTTCCTTTTTTATTTCAGGAGATACGACTGGAGCCATTGAGGACGCTTCTTTGGTGGTTACTCGCTGTATGCCAAATTTTGAAGGAACCTAAAACCCTTATTTATCGAGACAAGTGTCATTTCATAGTGTTTGAAATAAAGTTAGATTGATTACTCTTTTTGACTAGAGTTGAAAGGACTTTTAAGGTTTTTTCTTGCAACATTTTTTTTTCTCTAAATCTTTTTAATTGTTTCCGATGTCCACACAACGCCATCCTAACATTTTTACTCTCTTGTTACATCAAGTAACAACATTGTAGTATGCACACTACCAATCTCATTTGCACAGTAATGGCAAAGAAGATGACATCAAGTAGTAATTTCGTATTTGGAACTTCACACATGAAATCATTGCCCGATGAATCAGTTCCAGAGAATGCGAAACGAAGGACCGCATGGTATTATGTGCGATACAATCACAATGATGTGATAATACAATCACAATGTCAGATATTTGCAAAACTCCGCACCGCAAGTGTTTGCGGTGGGGAACGAATGTGATATTACTCTTTCCGAGACCTAACGCGTTCACCACTATACTATGTGGCTTCTTCAAGTGAACCAGTTGAGAGACAGGCGAAACGAAGAACACGAATGGTATGGCGGTCAACGCGTTAGCCTCCGGTAAGTGTAATAGCGCGTTCGTCCTCAGCGCAGGCACTTGCAGACCGCAGTTTTGCTAATATCTCAGCGTCTTTGTGGTTGCACTTTGCATAATACCCTGACGTGAAAAACTGTAATAGGCAGTAAGTAAAAATATTAATCCTATTCTAGAAACTATCCAAAAATGGATTAATAACGGAATTGTGTCAATCTATCAAATAAGAACGTATGTTAAGTATAAATGGTTTCTGCATTTTGTGAAGTTTAAGAAGTGTGAAGATAACATAGAGAAATTTTGTACGTAGTAAACTGATGGGAATGGAGACGGTTTTGGCTTAAGTAGTTGGTACTGTATGTAGAGGCTATCGATCGGTCACTATTTTACTTTCAAAGCTTCTTGAGGTTTTATAAATAACTTTAGCATAATAATAAGTCATCAAAGAGGCTACTTGGATAGTTTTCGATATTCTTGTTAAGCAAACACGAGGTGTTACTTTATTCTTTATTCCGTTAAAGCTGATGTTTTGGAGAATTTTGCCCTCCTCAGAGCATGGAAAGGTCAAGTTGACAGTAATCTATTCGACCAAACACCTCCATAACCAAACAGAGAAAACTCTAAACCAGGATTTAAATCACATTGAACACAAAATGGCTTCTTTGCGCACTCACCGCTTTCTGTGAGGCTCCACTAAGTATGTCGCGTGAAGACCAACCGCACAGAGTTCACATGGAAGCGTAATGTGCTCTTCCCATCAGAATAACAGGCTTATACGCTACCCAATATCACGCGTGATAATGAGGCATTCCTTCCTGTTTTCGGATTTATGGAATTAATCCAGAACGCCTCGAAAGTTTTAGGCGCTTGTGTTCTCGATTTCTCTGGTACCCGAGCTCGTGCAATCACCATCTCCAATATCGAGAACTATTTGATTAATGCCGAGTTTAATAGAAAATTGGTTGTGGGAGCTTTTTGGATACTTGGACAGCATGTACTCACTGGTTGTGTGGGCCCCAAAAAAAGGTCCATTTTTTCCGGTCCTTACCGGCCTAGCCGTTGTGGTTTTTTGGAGTCCGGAAGCTAGCCTAGCTACCCCAGGTTGCTATCATCGCAGGCAGTTACCGTCGTTGTGTGTAAGAGAGAGAGTTGTTACCCTGAGACTAATTTGATAGCAAGACGGTAGCGGATCCAGGCACTGGTTCAATCTTCCCAGCTGGACTTTTTGTTGGCAACGCCAGACTCCTTCTCAGCTTGAAAGATCCCGCCTGGCGGATGAAACTCTCCCTCCTCCACCCTCTCCCCCTGTACATACATCACACGCCGACACCCATGAATACGGCGGAACACCTCCCAGCGACGATGAAACGGTAAACTATAGAGAGGTATCAAGGAGGTTAACAGTGACAACTTTCGAAGTTCATTGTGGTCAATTCACAACGTAAAGATAGCCCTTATAATACTTAAGTTTCTGCATGTTATATAGCTAACCTGAGGAAGGTTCACCTGAATGTTAAAAACGAGAGCTGATGGTCGAATTGCTCACGAGTCGAAAGTTCTGCAGCACTTTTTTTATCCCTACGCTTGATGGCGAATCAGAACTTTTTAGCTGGATCCGGACCACGTAGATGTAGTAGCAAAATGAATATTTTATACCCAACCTAAATTACCTAGAATTATACTAAATTACTTTTTACTAAATTACTAGCTGAACTACACATTAAATGAACATTACTTGTTATTTACTGAATTACTAAATATAATACTTTAACTTCCCTTTTATTTAGCTTTCTAATTGTGCTCACATTTCCTCCTTTGTATCCTGGTCTTCGTCTTTCATAAATAACCTCATGTAAGGGGCTCGTGTGGCGTAGTTGTTTGAGGCGCCCTGCAATACACATGGGATCGAACTCCGGGCGTCCCATGCTCACCATGTCTTCTATCCTTCTGGGATCGGGAAACTGGTAACAGACTTATCTGGGAAAACAGCAGTATTAAGTAAGTACATTGGTAAACCAATGCGAGTGATGTAAAACCCAGATATGTGTTCAATTAGTTTCTACGATGTTTGCTTACGTCGATTGCATGGCGTATCCACCAAGGATAAACGCCAAGAGCATAATCCTTTTTTATCCTTTAACCTTTTGTAGTCCATCCACATTCACGACATTCCCTTACACCTGATTTATCTCCGAGTAGTACATTCTCTTCATTCATTTCTATTACTCTTTTTGTTGTTAATTCCCCTCATTTTTAAACCCTTTCTGACGGAGAAAAACTTTCAGTAAGGCACAGCTTATCGCATGTTATCCCATTCCAATGTTCGCATGACGTTCGGACGGGGTAGCGGTAAACAAATTTAGTGGGCTGCTGTCGCCTTGCCTAACCCCTCCTTTGACGTCGATGTTAATATCATTGTAGAATGTTAAAATCTTGATTGTGAAATTTTTGTAGGGCTCACGAAGAATCTTTATGTACAGAGTAGGGACTCATTAATTATCAAGAGCCTCCATGAGTGCGTCTATCTCAATTGAGGTAAAGCCCTTGTTTAAATCGATGAAAGTGAACAAGAGCGGCCTTTTGTGCTCTCGCAATGGTTCAATGAGTCTGTAACGTGTGGATGTAGTCCATCGTACTAAATCCTTTTTGATACTCTGCTTGCTTAAATGGCTCTCTTTCGTCCAGTGTGTTCCGTCAATCCTGTTTAGGACGACTCGAGTGAAAAGTTTGTAGACGACAGACAGCAAGCAGATTGGGCGATAGTTGCCTACATCGTAGAGGTCGCCCTTCTTGAATAACAACACGGTCTTGCTGGTCTTTCACGCTGAGTAGGGACCTTGCATTCGACAGGTGACGTGTAAAGAGCTGACCCAGTCTGTTTACGAGGATTGGCGGAAGGTTCTTCAGATGTTCTGATCTTATCCTGTCCGGACCTGGTGCTGTTCAGTTCTTCACCGACGAAATGGCATGTCGGATTTCGGAAGGGTGAACCGGTGGTACAACATATCCATATTCTTTTATTTCGTTTTACAGGATATGGACGTGCCTATCAAAGAGATCTGAGTAGTATTCGTGGATGATTTTTCTCCATTGCCTTTCTGGACGCTGTTATTGTTCCGTTTCGGCGTCGGAGTGCAATTGTCTTGGTCTTGTAGTTGGCGAAGCTTCGGCGGGCTTTGCGAATGCTTTTCCCAGCCTCTGCAACTTCGACCATTACTGCTGCTCTTCTTTCTTTAAGATCTGCTTGTATCGCCTGTCCGCATTGTTTCGCAAGCTCGGACGTTAGTTCGCGGTTGCCTGCAGCTCGTGAGAGTCCACGGTGGCGTGTTAGCTCGAGAGTTTCTGGAGACAGACGTCTCTTGGTGACCTTCGAACTCTCAGCTTTCATGGCGCTAAAGTTAAGATGTTCAATGAGCCGATCGTTTTCCTCGTCGATGTTATCGTCAACGGCATCTTCCCAACAGCCGACTAATGAGTTGTATAAGTCCCAGTTTATGGTGGTTCTGTGACTTTGGTTTTTAAATTTAGCGGCGTTTTCTCCTTTCCGCGAAAAACAAATTCTTGCATGAAGGGGACGGTGGTCTGATCCCGTGTAGAATTTTGGGACAACGGCGACATCGGTTAGGCAAAACTTTCTATTTACTGTGATGTCGTCTATTTCGTTATGGTACTCTCCATTGGGAGACTCCCAATTCCAGCATTGAGGGTGGGGCTTCTGGAATTGCGCGTTACCATGGATGGTCCTGGCTGCCATGAATAACTCAGATAGCTGGTTACCCTGTTCGTTCTATTCTAATACATGAGTTCTAATGTGACGTTCTTCAGACGTTCTTCTTGGTCCAGTCTTGGCATACAAATCTCCAATGATGACCTCGAAGAATGTATGGTCTTCTCTGTAGAACATCTCCAAGTCCATATAGAACACTTCGACTTCTTCTTCGTCATAATCTAACGTCGAAGCGTAAACAAAAAAGTCTGTCAAAGCCTGTATTGATTCACATGCTTTTAGCCGTACACATTCGATTCGGGTTGTGAGCTGTTCGAATGAATCGATGTTCATGGACAAACTCGCGTTGACGAGAACGTTCACGCTGCCGACTCCTCTACCGTCGCATGTTCCGAGAAACAGTTCTTTTCCGGTGTCCTAGACGGCGTTGAATGGGTGGCGCCGTATTATCTCAGCCAGGCTAATAACGTCGTACCTTACCTTTCTTGTTTGCATAAGCAAGTCTTCTAACGAAGACTCGGATGCAAGTGTACGTGCCTTATAGGTGCAAATAGTCATCATAGTTCTTCGTGTTCCAAGCAGGTTCCATTCGCCCTGAGATTTTAACAGCCTCTCCGTACTGGCCCTACCCAGCGCTGTAAAATTGGAAAATTTTTCAGGGTCAGGGGAATGAGGCCGGTTTTTTTTTACTGTGTTTAGCATCTTGATACCTACGTATAGCTTTCTGGGCTCTCAACGTGAGGGTTGGGTATACTCATGGGTAATATCTGCCAAGTCGGCGCAGCAGAAACAAGGAGTCTTTCCCCTTTATCCACCTGCGTCTCAGGAAAGCGAAGGTCGCTTTTGGTCCACGAACCACCTATCCCGCACCTGAGGACGTGCCAGGTACCTTCGTGAATAACCGGCTTTCGGGATCGCTCATATGAGGAAGATCCTTGGGCCCTTTACCGTATTGAGCACGCTAGCGTGCTTGATGTGCCACTCCTTTTCTATGAGGTACTTGTAGAAGCCGCTCTGCCCTTTTTCATGGGTAACATGGCATTTTCAAACGAAAAATGCAGAAAAAGCACTGCACTAAGCCAAATCCTATTGTAATGTATCTGCAGTTGAGCCATATTGAATCGTGTGTGCTGTTACATTTTAGCAGAGTTAATGATACATCAACTCGAATGATGTCGACGTCATCTCCAAAAAATTGGGAGAATTCAAAAAACCTACTTACTTGATACTTGAACGGCTCGTCTTCACTAGCTGTGCCGGTCTCAACATAATCACCGTTTTTCGGAAATTTCCTTGTTAAGCTATTGTGGTTCCTTGGAAACTCGAAGGCAGCCTGGCCAAAGCCTGCTCCAAGTCGTCACCACGACAGGAAGTGGCAGCCCTTGTGGATCAGAGAGAGATTTGCCACTATGAGACTTTGGTTCAAAAAGGGTGGTGGATCCTGATATTGGTTTGCTCTTAGCCAGGCTTCCTAATGGAAACGCCGGATTCAAAAAAAAAAACATGGAAGAAATCGACTGCATAGCAGTTAATACTTGTTGTGTTCCTGCAAGTACCAACAAATTGTTGCCTTTCAGTACAGACGACAAGATTTAGTGTTAAAAATGGCTGTCCACCTTTGTCACTATCGTGGTGTTCTACCGTGCATAATACTGATAACGTTGCAATGTTACACAGAATACGATAACACAATGGAACGATTCATAAGACATTGTAACATAATACGGGTCTTTAGCACACCACAGTGAGGAGGTGTAGAGTCCACTGAATTTGATGTAATGATTGAGTTTGAGCTGGGGTTCGAAGAAAAATTTTCGATCAACAAGTTGCTTTGTGAAACCTATTTTTTGACGCTTTGTGAAGGACTCAATATTTACGGGATCTGACCAATGCAGATTCGTATGTGACTACATCAGTGGTGAATAACTGTAGACATAGGCGGAATTGAAATTTCATTCCCCTTGGCATCGTGCATTCACTATCGGAATTGGGTAAAACATTAGCACAACCCATTTTGGTAAGAAGGCCTTTTCTTGATGAACAGATCGAATTTTGTTTAATTAGTTCGGTGATAATGCATTCACTCATGCTTATTTTTTTAAACCGACTTTGTTTAAGAATTGCTCTATTTCGGCTCGTATAATTTATGAAAGATTATGGGCAGATTTAAAGGGGCTTCTCTTCGGCAATCTTGCCGTTAGGACATTGCCTTTCATTTGAGACTATCCCGTGGAGCTAGAGTTTTGCAGCCGCTTTAAATTGCTACATTTCATGCCAGGATCAGCGGTTCTTCCATTTGCCCAAAACAATTTTCCTAGAAATGCCTTTTTGTGTGTGAGGCATGAGAAAAGAGGTAATGAACCAGTATGTTTTCGTCCAACAGTGAAGACAGACCTTCTTTCCGGTTTCTCTGCAGTTGATTCGACGTAGTTTAGTTGCAAGTTAAGCAATTTAAAAATTTTCCACCTTTTGTTGTGGTAAGCAAGCAGATGATAAAACCATGGGATTTACACCTACACTAGACTAACGAATGGTTAACGATTGCTGTGCTTCAACCTTAGAGACAAAGGCAGCAGTAGGGTGTGATTACCAGTCGCTGTTCCTTTGCCAATATTCTCACTTCCCGGAACCTTCTAGCGAGCCGTCAGTTTGGGAATTCTTTTTGAAAGGCCGTGAGCATTAGGATTAAAAAACTACATATGCTTATTGCTTTTTTGTGTCCTATAAGGAGACCGCATGTGGCTTCTATGGGTTAGTCATTCGACGCAAGAACCCAAAGCGCGGTAACGTCGAAGGACTTCATCACGCGCTTTTTGACGAAGCTAGTCTATGCGTGATCAGTCGCGGCAAATAATAATGGGTCTAACGTTGAAAGTTGAGGGCTTGCTATATGCAGAATCTTCGGTGGAAACTGACCCACAAATTTTGATAAGTAAGTGTAAACGGGCCATGTATGTAGCTCACTTTTAGGTTGCGAATTACCTGGTCGATTTCATCGCACCACGCTTAATATGTCGACCAACTCGCTGTTTAATTTTTCGCATCGACTTTTGAATTCTTCAACGAACGATACTAAGTCAAGAAAAACGTCTTGAGGATGCCTATCCGTCACCTCGCCATCTTCGTGACGAACAATAAATTCGGGGTCCAAGCCTCCATAACTGCTTTGTAGTTTAATAACTTTCGATTTTATTATTTCTCGAATCTGTTGCCTTCAGCAATTTTTCGCTTCTGCGGCGTGAAAGCTAAATTTTTCTCGCGAGATATTCTGAGGGTTTTCTATAGAAATGTGCCAAAATTGATGCCTACGTTGCCTTTGAGATCTTGTTGTCTAAGGGAAGCTCGAGGAAAATGCAAGGTCTACACTCAGTGGAAAACCAGGAAAACCGTGTTGTTGTTCAAGGAGGGCAACCACCACGATATCGGCGACTATCGCCCAACCTGCTTGCTGTCTGTCGTCTGCAAACTGTTCACTCCAGTCATCCTAAACAGATTTGACAGAACACTGGACGACGGGCAGCCATGTGAGCAAGCAGGGTTTCGCAAAGGATTCAATACGATAGACCACATCCACACGTTACAGACTCATTGAAGCATTGCGACAGTACAAAAGGCCGCTCTGTCTTACCTCCATCGATTTACAGAAGGCCTTTGATTCAAATAAGATGGAAGCAGTCATGTAACCACTTAGCAGTCAAGGAATTCCTACTCAGCACATATAGATCCTTGTGATCCTTTGCCATAAGCATCCACCCGTCAGCGGGATTGATCCGGGGAGCATAAATCAGCAACGTACCCAGTTAGTCCGACGCTTCAGCTATAGTCACAACATTAACGGTTTTATTTACTGCCTACTCTTTTTAATGGCATGGTATATTGCGAAATATAACTTAACTTCAATGGTGCTGAGATATTAGCAAAACCGAACCACAGGTGTCTGCGGTTGAAGTTATATTTCGCAATCTACACTGCCACTAAAAACAGTAGGCAGTAAATAAAACGGTAAAGATTGTGATTATAACTAAAGCCTCGGCTTAACTGGGTTCGTTGCCGATTTGAGCTTACCAGATCAATGAATCACGGGTGATCTGGTAAATCTGTACCAGACTTTTCTGGGAGGGTAGCAGCGCTGGCTCGATACATCGGTAGGTCACCACGGGTCATTGTAAATGACAGATATGCATTCCTTCACGTCGGATACACGGCGCATCCCTCAGGAATTGATCAACGTCGAGAGCTTTACCTTTTTTTTTTTATTAATCCTCTGTCGTTCGTCCTCTCAGTCTGTTCTTTGTCGTTACGTCCAGTCGAATCCTCTGGAGCTGAGAGCTGCACAAATGAAGAGCCTTACACGGCGTTGCCCTTTTATACAAGACCGTTGTTACCTAACTGATTATCAATTGATAATAATTTGTTTCTCAACGGATGTTGCATATTGTAGCAGTTCGTATAAGCTAAAGTCGCGTAAGCTTTCCAGCAAAATTTGTTTGTTCGAGACTCCTGTGAAACAATTCTTTAGCAGAGGGACTATCATAGCACCACGATACCACCACTATCTGTCATAGCCGAGGCCAAACATAAAAAGTTGGAAGGCGGATGCGAGGAAATGAATCGAATGTGAGAAATACTGGAATCCGCGCAGTAGACGTGAAGACGGGTCGTACAAAATAGAATAGAATGAAATACAAAGAGCGGTTAACTTTAAAGAAAAAAAGTAATCGTTGGTCGGAAATTCTGATTTGCCCCCTTACCCACACTATAGGGGATAGTGCTAATATGGTCCTTTCGACTGCTCGTTCTATAACACTGAGCGATCTTTCATTCTGTTTGCGTAGCCACCAGGATTCCAACGTGCACGTTACGACAGGAAGAACAGTAACGTCGATAGGGCTGCCACGGAATCGCGTGTTCTTAGCCCTGTTCATGACATCCTTGATGCTCTTAAAGGTTCCCCAAAGGGCTCGGTTTCTTTTACATAACGCTGGACAAAGTCGTTTAGCACGTTGCCTCCTGGACTCAGGTAAACATAGTTGAAACATTCAGAGATATTCACTCCGTAGAGCGTGAACGGGATGTCAAAAACAAATCCATTTGTCGTGAACATTGTTTTCTTGATATTTGTACAACAACCAATCTTCCCACACGCGTTATGGAAGTCGGTCAACACTCGTTCCTTCTAGCTAATGCTTTGTTTTAAAAAAGTATTTCGTCTGCAAAGTGTATATGGGGAAACTGCGGACCAGCTCTTCCTTCCACGTCTTCCTCCTGTTTTAGTATGTTATTCTTTCTGGTAGCCGTACGTCATTTCGGTGAGGTCGTACTGCCTGTCGAGTCTCTTTTTTTTACTTTGATGTAAGCATTTAAGTCGTTGGTGTTAATCGTTATAGAATGGTGTTATTCTTCTTGTGGAATGGTATCGAAAACTTGACGGAACAGAGCTTCCACGGCCGCTTCTGTCTCAGGTGGGTGAAGAGCATTTAAGTAATTGAAGCACAGACAGAGCTGTCTTTTTTGCTTTCACGATGCCTAAATCTGTTCAGTTCTGTTGTGGATATGGTCCATCGTACTGAATCGTTTTCGAAACTACCTACTGACATGGCAGTCCTAATCTGCTGTCAATGCTGTCTGAGATGACTCGGGTGTATCCTACGAAAAGCCGAGCCAGGATGTTGATGAGGAAAGACGGAAGGTTCCTTAGAGCTTTTATACTACCGTGAGCGGGTGGAATTCGATTTTTCATCGACGAAGTGGCATGCAAGATTTCGGAAGGATTTTTGTTATTCTATCGTTAAATTCTTCATCTGCCACCTTTTCTGCACTGTTTCCCATGTTAGGACAAGACTTGGCGGTAATCTGCAGCCCGCGCAATTCTACTTTGGACTATGCGGTCGGCTTCTCCTGGGACACGAGTCCTTTGATGAGTTTCGATCTCAGCTTCCACAGCGCCAACGTGAAAGTATTGAATAAGGCAGTGGCATTCATCGTCGCTGTTCTCAATAACGACATCTTCCTAAGAGCTGGCAGCGATCCGTATAGACCCTTGTTGGTGGTGGTTTTGGGATTATGTTTTTGAACCCAGCAGCTTTTCCAATTTTCCGCGAGAAATGGAGCTTTGCGCAGAGCCGATGATCCCATCCTTTGAAGGGTTTTGGTGCAACAGCAAAATCCGTTAAACAAAATCTCCGATTAACTCTGAGATGGTTATAGTACTCTCCAATGGGAAAGTCTTGTGTTCGACGTCGAGAATCGAGTCTCTGAAACTCGGAGTGGCCACCAATGACCTCGGTCGTCGTGATGATCTTGGACATCCTCTCACGTTTCTGGTTCCTGTCCAAGACATGCGTGCCAGTGTGACGTTAATCAGACGCTCTCTTGGGTCTAGCCTAAGCGTCGAATTCGTCAGTAATCACCTTAAGACATTAGCGACGCTCGGCTTTAGTTTACTTTGGCTGCCGATATTGTTTCCATTTTTCTTCCATTACCGATGGTTCTCCTTTTATTCGTGAGGAGATTCGAGGAATTGAGGACACTTGCATAAACTGGTTGTTTTGCTGTTTCGCTTACTAGTTTTTTTACTGTTCCATTTTCTAGTTGGCGCACTTCTTTTGTGCGTTGTGTCCCTTAATAGTTGTTTATAGCTACTTTAGATGTGTACAAGGTGTCATCAGTAGCTACCGCTTATTTCTAGTGTGGCATCCAACGCCATTTCGTATTCTTCACATCCTCTCACTGCTCAGAGTGTAAAGGTACGTGCCTTCTCCTTTGGCCTCCTTCGTACATTTCACTGAAGAGGCTTTTCGTGGTATTTTCAGCGCTTTGACCAAATAGTCCTACAGCGCAATGAACGCATCGAGAGTAGAATCGAAGCAGCTGAACGGTGACCCTATACGACAAATCAGCCAACTCACGTCTTCACAGAGACGTCAGGCCAAGTCAAAGGTACAAGCACAGGTACGCTCTGGTATTTATACTCGCTTCCATGTTTGTGTTATAGCGAATTGCAGTTGTCAGTTGATTTCTGATTTAAGTTAAGCCCTGTCACTATCGTTAGTATTCGATCAAAGTAATTAGTAACGCTTCATGGAAGCCATTATTTTATCTCAGCATGAATAGCCAGTGTTCTACAATATTGATGAGCTGGCACGAGGAAGATATAAAGTGTTTATTGTGCCCAACGTTTCGGCGCTTTCCCTATCCGCAAAACTGCAGTCCTTCGCCTCGAGTGCGGTCTGTTCCGCACTCTTTGGAACATCTCTAGGTCTGGAAGACCAAATTCGTTTTTGAAAGCAGGCCTGTCGTGATCGTCTACATCTTGATGGACTTGTTGACCGTTTATGTCACTCGCGCTATAGCACTTTCGCCCAGAACATGTAGCCTCAGTGAGCGAGTGTCGTGCTTTTGTAAGCGACGGAGACAAAATGAAAGCAATTGCCGACTGTTAGCTCAACTATCGTAGCACACTCGGCTACTACTGATTTGTTAATGAACACCTTTTTCCGTAAGAGAACATTTATTACAAAAAAGTTCTGGACACGTGATATAAATTATTGCGGCTCTGGAGAAGACAAATGGGCAAAAACGTTGCTTCCAAAAAGCGCTTTACATCATTCTCTTGTAAGCTCATGAATGGCACGAAGTAATTAGGTGTCCTCATCTTTGGAACTCTTTTATGTTGTATCAATCTTATAACTGGAAATTGTTCCCGTTCGTTTTGTCTATGAGTTCTATGCTTTGATAATTAAGGGTCATATGCTTTTAAGTTGCTGAGCTCTCCATTGTCATCGTGAGTTGGTCAATTATTGAATTCTGAGGAGTGGAAGCATGTTCTGGATGGAAAAACTTGGCATGACCTTCGCTGAGCGGGAAACAATTTTCTTGGATCACACTAAGTGCTATGAGTCGTTACATTATCCGATTTTTTGACTTTTTCTTTGTTCGTTTATCTAAGTTCGTTTTCTATCTTTGTTTTTCGCTTCAATGGTTTATATTTGTAGTGTTGAGCGTTGCCTGCGATCGGGTAGTGCTCGAGAATGCTTATGAAAAGGGTAAAACGCAGAGGGCAGTGTGTCTTTTTTTGGCAAAGGATAATAGTATTTTCTTTTTTTTAATAAACGGAGAAGAAATTAGTTAGTTTAAGCTTTTATTTCTAATATTTCTCGCGAATCTTTCTTTTCGGTTGTATAGGTAAGTGGTACTTCTTCCACGTAGTCACTGTCTACAAGATGGACGGGGAGCAACTTCGACTTTTGTGCATAACCTCGGTCGACGACTTTCTTAAAAACAAGTACTATAGAGTTATTCCTTTTTTTCCGTTTGTTCCATGGTTAGATGCATGTTATTGTTTGCTTGTGTTTTAGTTTATGAAATGAATGTTTGGTAACCCCACCAGTGCTACTACATTTATTCTCTCATTTGGTTCCGCTGATTAAGCCATTTTACGAGATTAGCAGTCTCTCTGCCAAGAAGACACTTGTGATAATTTATGTGCCAATGTTTTCCTTGATTCAACAAATCATCAATTGGTGCCACCACTGTTATTATAGCCACACCTCTCTTTCTCTTTGTCTCTTTCTCTCTCCTCTCTCTCCCTCTCATTATATACAATATATGCTTGAAAGCTTTGATTCCACCTTCGTGCCTTTCATGTTGGATATATTGCTAGAATCCATCTGTACCTCTAAGTGGCAGGTCAAAATGCGAATAGCTCCAGGTATTGATAGCTAAAGACAAAAATGCCAGTCAATAAACCGATCAGCATTAAGTTCCACGCGTTTTTGACACGAACCCACTCAGTTGAAGCAAGCCTACGGTCGTTGTAGTGATTTGGTAAAATACGGAATTTTCGGATTATAAACCAAATGTTTTTGAGCACTATTCTGAGAACACCAGTGGAAGATTGTGAGAGTGACGACCACTTCATATATCCAGTACAGTAAATCACATCGATGAATAAGCAATTCGTTGATGATCATCGCTTCATAACCATAGTGTGTAATTTTGCTGATATTTTGTTGCCTTATATTCATGCGATGTAGTGGTTTTTGGCCAACGTTTAGCCGCTTACCGACTACATGGAAGCATGCCACTTAGCTTCGCGACTAACCGATTGGGAGATATCGAGGATATCCACATCTATTTCAGGGCCCTTACTTGGTTCATGGTACTGTATGCCGGGGTAACCAAGCCCCCTAGGCAAACGCTGGCACACACCTCCCCAGGAACAGCCTTTTTCCGTACAGCTTCATTCATTATCCAAAGATCAGAAATATCAGCAGCATTTTTATTGCATCGGAGAGAGTGATCACTTGGGTCCGAAATAGGCTGACGCCTGGTTGTCGTTTCCGGAGACGTTAGATGCATAATTGCTCTGCGGCTTCGGTGGCGCTGAAATGATTTGAAGTATAAAATTGAAAATGAGACTTGGTAGTGGAAATTTTTGGTAATACATTCCTCTATTATGAGTAGGAGAAGCATAGGCAATAATCGTAGTTGCATGCTATACCTGTTTTTCTTGAGGAATCGTTGTGTACCGTTTCCCTCTTGATGGACTTCGACGTCCACCACTACTGAGACGTCCAAAAAACAACTACGAACACACTTTTAAAAAAAAGTATCCTTCAATTACTTCCCGCCTTATGGTAACGGGGAGGAGGTGGCAGGGTAGTGTTTTTTGGGTGGCATGTGGCATCTACTCATCTCTTCCCAGTCACTAAAATTGAGAATAAAGCAAAACGCTTGGTTCAGAATCACCGCTAAAAGGTTGAACTACCATCATCAAAAGCTTAGTCACATGCGATTAATCTTAGATGATCCACAAAGAAAGGATTTCGCTCAACAAGTAAAATACGAGAAGCATATTGGGGTTTGCGCAACAAGCCGTTGTTTGTGCGTTCCAAATCTTAGAAGTAGTCAAGTATGAAAATGAAATAGCGCTTCGGTAAGGATTTTAAAATACTCACGTGATGATCCGCCAGTTGATCCAGTGTTTCCTGCATACTCTTCTCTGGCATACGAGCCACCACCTGTTCCGGATCCCATGTAGCCTGAGTAACCTCCAGCTCCCATATAGCACGATTTGTCGCCCATTTCTTGGTCCTGTCGCGAGAAGTCGAAGCAAGAGAATGCTGATTCACACCACACCATGGCCCCTTTATACCCACATTGTTTATATTTACAATAACTGCTTGGAATGTGATAATGATAATGGTATTAGACTTGTTTGCTTGCGTTATCATAGAATGATAGGAGTTTGCTTGCGGCATCGTAGATTGATAGGACGAGGATAATGCAGCCTAATTCAGAAAATTTCATTTAAAATGTTAAACACACAGCGTTCGGTGTTGGTCAATCGCTAAGGAGTGTGCTATTCTTACGACTTAATTCATTGCATACTAGCAGTGATTGAATACATTTTTGCCTTATGTAATGACTTGCGGTTGCCTACTGATGTAATCAAGTGTTATTTCTTTTGCCAGACAACTCTGGCACCCATTTTCTGACCCTGGTGAAATGGAAACTTTGCTTGAGGAAAAAGGATAAAGAAATCAGAGATTTATAACAGATTGATAAAATATCTTAGTTCATGTTTGGATTCCGGTAACGTCGCACATTCATGAATTCAGGTGACATGTAAGAGAAAATGTTGTACATGTACTTTCGTTCACATTTGGTTCCGTCACTAGACCGAACAGAGTTTCACGCATCTGAGAAAGTCTTCTTATCCTACTCCATCAGACACCCATAGATTAATAAAAAGCCAGTCACGGGAATTACTCATAAAGGATAAAGGATAAAGCTCTCGGCGTTGATCAATCCCTGAGTGATGTGCCATGCATTCGACTTCATTAAGCATCGTTGGAGGTGATTGAATGCATATCTGGCCTTTACAAAGACTCGCGGTGGCCGGCCGATGTATCGAGTTAGTGATGCTATCCTCCCAGACAAGTCTGGTACCAATTTGCCGACCTCGGAGGGATGGAAGGTTTGGTGAGCCATGGGCGCATTTCACGTGCGCACCGCAGTGGCGCCTCCAACCACTGCGCCACACGGGCCCTGGGAATTACTCATAGTACTTTTAATAACTAGAATAAGCTCAAAATGTATAATTATCAGAAGGCGTACTTTAGCAGATTTAACCCTACGTTGAGATGGCAGGACTATTTACAATTGGAAATTCTGTGATCATTTTTTCACTAACCTAAGTCCTTCGATTTCTCTTTCTTCAAAGAAAACACTGCTACTTGAGAAACGTGATCACAGACTAGCTCATATTTTCATGTTTTGTGCTCAATGTGTCTTCAAAGTTTGCGAAACATGTTGAACATAAGACGTGGCTGCCTTTGTGTGTTTATAATAAAAACTGTTCATTGTAAAGCATTGTAGAGTTCTTCACAACCGCCAATAATCTCGATCGGTTAAAAAACAGTTTGCTGTGTTTGTTCTCGTTTGCGGTTTCCTATCACTTATGATAATCCTGATAGTTCACTTCAGCATCATTTCTTGTTATTGAAGTGGAATCCGGTGTATCTTCATTTGAAAGTATGTTACTCCTAACATATTTCTCTTCCTAGACATCTAAACGCTCCAGACCCAGCTTTTCAAGGCAGAAGAGAAAAAATCCAAATATTCCTTGATACAACAGAAAAACTCGCAGTCCTATGTAAGATATATAAAGCCACTCATTAACGGAAACAACCCTCTCCTTCACAATGAATGAAGCAACTTTCGTAATTTCAGAACTCGGAGCGTGATGGATGTGCAAATTTCCCACCATTCCTCAGCTAACTTTCAATTTTGGGACGCGTAACGCAGTGGTTAGAGATGCCCTGTAATACCCACATGATCGCTGGTTATGCCCTGGGCCCAACAAGCATTACATCCTTCTGGGATCGGAAAATTGCTAATAGATTGTTCTAAGAGGGTAAAAAGCCCTGACTTTGTAAATCTGTGGTTTCCCATATATTATTGCATAGGTGCGTGAATATGTATGCATGAGTGATATATGATGTGAATTTAATGTATTGCATACTCACGCATGTGTATTAAGACAAATATGCAATATGTAACAATACAAAATGTGCTATCAATAGAGGGTAGGCTAGCGAAGTGCTTAGTGAAGCAGTCTGGAAGCAAGGAGGTGGTTCGAGCATTCTCCCTACACTCTCCTCCAGTCCACTTTGGAGCGTCTTAGCTGGTCAATCTCCTGGATTTTAAAAAGAATCGACACCACCAGTTTTCTACAGAAGCAAGATGTGACATATTCGAAAGCGATGTGAACGATGAAATATGAAATACGAATCCAAGAGCACTTGGCATTTCCACAGTAGATGTGAGGAAGGACCATGTAGTAACAAAAATGACAACAAAGAAGCCGTCATAATATCAATATTTATATATGTGCAGCATTTAATAAGCATTACATTCACAAAGTTGAAAAATCGCTTAGCATAAGCTTAACTGACACACGAAATCGTAAGACCATTATGTACGACACGCCTTGAATAAAATAGCTCGAATAAACGACATGCTTTGAACAAAGAGAGGTAAACAGGTAAATATGCATTTAGCGCTTTATCGTTAATCCATTATGCGTGATATGTTTAAAAATAAGTAGTAACAGCTTTTGAGAGTCCAGACTCTTTGTTGTTTATCACTTTCTCAGTTTCTTTCTACCGCCGTTTCGGGCTCACAGTCTTCAGTTGTGGAAGTAGTGCATTTTATTAACGATGTAGACAACAATGCCAAATTGGATGTTATAAAGTGCCACGGAAATTCTTAGGTAGCCGTTAAGTGAGAAAACAACTCAGAAATTCGTCTTAACATGTAATGGGCGGGTTTGGTGCCCTCTTTTTGAAAGAAATATCCGGAACTCTGTGTGCTTTATAAGTAGTCCGTCCACATCTGTGCAGCTTGGAGTGACCGTTGAACCTTGCCTGGTTATTTGTAATAGTCCTTCTAAACATTCTGGATCAAAGACCGTCTGAGTATAGGCGAAAGAAGCCTGTTGATCTTGACGTTTTTGGCAAAGAAAAATTCAAAGCTGTATTCCTGGATTCTGCCATTGCAGCTGGACATACTCATAATCAGCTTCATGATTTCCATTCACATAATATACATGGCACATAATTCCCACTTGCAGGAGACCTTCCTATAAACATGTCAACTCTTTAAGAGGATCGTAAGATAGTTAGGAAGTCCGAGACACAAGACAATTGAACGCCAAAGAGTTGGATGACTACCAAAGAAATCGTCGTTTTGAAGACTCGTTGGCGTTTGTTCCGCATAGCCAGAACGATTTGTTGCTCAACCATATCGTGATGAAATTCTACAATAGATAAATACTGCACAATAACCGACAACGACCAGATCAGCGATTGGGCCACGATGAAACTCTGTAGCGTTTCTCGAGTCCCAAAATGCACCGAGAAAATGTCATGCTTACTGGTTAATAGTCTACCACTAGCTTGATCGTTTGTTTTGAATAAACTGGAGAAACTTCTAAAAGAGGCCAGGCATTGTTTTTGTATGAATGCGCAGTTTTCTTGTTCAGCAATCGCGAGGTTGTTAAACAGCATACATTTACTTTCATAGAAAAGCATTCAATACAATACAACACAACAGTAGCTGACGTTTCGGCAGTATCGCCTTCTTCAGAGCCTGAGTCATCAACCATATGCGACTATAATCAGCTGTTCTAGCCTTCCTCATTGGAAGTCTTGTAAAAAAGCGGCTCTGAAGAAGGCGATACTGCCGAAACGTCAGCTACTGTTGTGTTGTATTGTATTGTGTGCTTTTCTATGGAAGTAAATGTATGCTGTATAACAACCTCGCGATTGCTGAACAAGAAAACTACGCATTCATATTCCAATGCCGAGGTTAATAGAAAGTTGAACCTGGGAACTGTTACAACATTGTTTTTGCTTCCAAGTTTTTTATGTCTTACATTTTAAGTCTGTTTTTTGCTTGGATACTTAAAAAAAACTCAATTCCCAGGATCGACTTTCCATTAACCACGGCATTGATCAAGTAATTCTTCGTATTCTTGTTGAGCAAACACGAGGTGTTATTATTATTCTTTATTCACAAATAAGCTGACGTTTCGGCGGACTTCGGAATCGTAATGTCCATGTGAGTTCTGTGCGGTTGGTCTCCACTCGACATACTCAGTGGAAGCCTCATAGAAAGCGGCTCTGAGGAAGGCGAAGTCCGCCGAAACGTCAGCTTATTTGTGAATAAAGAATAATAATAACACCTCGCGTTTGCTCAGCAAAAATACGAAGAATAAATACGTTTTCTTGCTCAACAATCGCCAAGTTGTTATACAGCATACATTTACTTCTATAGAAAAACACATAATACAATACAACAGTAGCTGATGTTTCGGCAGTATCTCCTTCTTCAGAGCCTGGAAGGGTATGCTGATTTACAATTTATTAGGCCAAACACTTCAGTAACACTTACAAAAGACGAAAGACTCCATGGAAATTACATGATCGACAGCTTCTCGAAAAACTCACCGCTTTTTTACATGACTTCCAATAAGGAATGTAAGAACAGCTGCTTATAGTCGCATGCAGTTGATGACTGTGCCACCTCACATCAGAAATTGATCCGAAGATACGGGGCCAGGCCGCTTGTGACCTCTGGGCATTCCTCCCTGCTATTCATTGTGGGGTTTTTGGCATTTATCGGTAAACCTCAGAAAGTTTGCACGCTGGTGTCTTAGTCTCCTGTGCGAGGATATTGACTTTAACTTCAAAGTCGTCTCCACTATGGTTTTGTATCCTAAGCTTGCCTAGTGGAGTAGTTTGCCTTGCTTTTCGTTTTCCATCTAGGTGTTCTTGTATACGGGTACACCAGGGTCTGCCCGTTTCGCCAATATATTCATCTTCGCAATCATTGCAAGAGATCAGGTATATCGTACCTGGACTCATGCAAGCACCGTCCTTGCCGTAAGGGCAAATTACGAAATTTGTTGTTTCACATAGACGGTCATACAAGCTGTTACGAACTAACTAACGACGTAGAGGATCCGGTGGTATTTCAACTAACGCTACCGATTCCTCTAGACCTACCCTTCTTAAGCATCGTTTTATAGCTATGCTTACTTCATCGCTAATAAAGGGCAACATAAACGGGACTTTCTTTTGGCCGAGTGTATCGTTTCGGCGCGTCGCTCTTTTAAACTTATCTCGTGGGGTTACTATTTCGCAGCTATTGGAGATGGCTATTTCCCGAACCAAGTCGCCTGATTGTTCTTTTAGTTCCCTGGTTGTGCACACAGAGGCAACTGTTCGAAACATGTTTCTCACAGCGCCCTCTTTATGTGTGATGGATGGGAAGAGAGGAAATGAACCAGGATGTTTTTGTTACTTGGTTTTCTGTACCACTTTGCCATGTAACCGCTATTTGACAAGTTGATTTGAACGTTAAGAAATGGAAGCCAGGTCTCTTTCGGTTTTTCCTGGGTGAATCTTATATACTCAGACTGCTCATTCAGTAATTTAAAGCACTTGTCCATCTCCTCCTGAGTAGAGAAGATGACAAAACAATCATCTGTATATCTGCAGTAGAGTAGCCGCCGGAAGTCGATATCCGGGGGTTCTATTCTAGACATGAACGCAATGGCGAGAGTTGGTGCCAACTGCTGTCCCATTGCCACCCCTCCCATTTGCGTGTAATATTTCCCAGACCATCTGAAGATCGAGCAGTTTAGGCACTCTTTTAAGAAAGCCATAAGCTGCTGAATAGACAAGCCATGCATGTGTATTCCTTTTTCATGTTCAACAAGAAGTTCGTGGATGGCTCGCATTGCGGAGTCATTCGATACGTTGGTGTAGAACGCGGAAACATCGAAAGACTCCATCACGTACGCGTTGTTAGGAGACGCGTTACGTAGACGTTCTAGGAACACTTGGGTGTTCGTGAGGTTAGCTGGAATATCTCTAATCAGTTGGGTAAGTATTCATGAGTTTTAATAAGTAAATGTAAAACGGTACATGTTGGCCGATCTACTTTAAAATGCGAAACAACGGATGGTTTTAAGCCCATCGTCTTTGCTATTGTGACCCATCAATTGTTCAGTTTTCGGTATTTTCTTTCGTATTCCTTTTCAGACGATAGGCTATAAAAGGTAACATCACTGTGATGTTCCTTCGTTATCTTAACATCTAACTGCCGAGGAATAACTACGAACTCTCCCCCTTTATCACATACTAATATTCTAATGGTTTTTGAATTTATTAGTTCTCTAATTTCTCGCATACCGTATTTTTACGCGACTGTGAGATTAGAGATGTACTTTCTATTGCGATAGTGGGAAAGGGTTTTGAGAACGTCGTCCGAAAATATGCGAAACTTTGTATCAAGTTCGACATTGGGGTTCTGCTGTCTGAAGAACGCTCTGGGGAAAGGAGATAGTGGTAATAGCGCCGTTTCTTCGTTTTCATTTCTATTTAATGTTTCCTTCTTGGCTTTATAACGGAGTCGACCTTGAAGTTCATACTAGTTGCATGCGATCCTAGGCACAGTTACTTTAGAAATGGGTTGTGATGGTGAAAAACTTGGACCCAATCCATGTAGTGAACGCGCATTCTCAGGTAAGGTCATGCCTCCAAGTATTGTGACCCTAAATGTTCTTAGTGCATCATCAACCCTATTTTGACTACTATCAGAAAAGTAAAGAATTTGTTTGCTGTTGTTTCTTGTAGTTGAGATATGTGAATTACACAAAAGGTTTTCGAACGAGGTGTTATTATTATTCTTTATTCACAAATAAGCTGACGTTTCGGCGGACTTCGCCTTCCTCAGAGCCGCTTTCTATGAGGCTTCCACTGAGTATGTCGAGTGGAGACCAACCGCACAGAACTCACATGGACATTACGATTCCGAAGTCCGCCGAAACGTCAGCTTATTTGTGAATAAAGAATAATAATAACACCTCGCGTTTGCTCAGCAAAAATACGAAGAATAAATACGTTTTCTTGCTCAACAATCGCCAAGTTGTTATACAGCATACATTTACTTCTATAGAAAAACACATAATACAATACAACAGTAGCTGATGTTTCGGCAGTATCTCCTTCTTCAGAGCCTGGAAGGGTATGCTGATTTACAATTTATTAGGCCAAACACTTCAGTAACACTTACAAAAGACGAAAGACTCCATGGAAATTACATGATCGACAGCTTCTCGAAAAACTCACCGCTTTTTTACATGACTTCCAATAAGGAATGTAAGAACAGCTGCTTATAGTCGCATGCAGTTGATGACTGTGCCACCTCACATCAGAAATTGATCCGAAGATACGGGGCCAGGCCGCTTGTGACCTCTGGGCATTCCTCCCTGCTATTCATTGTGGGGTTTTTGGCATTTATCGGTAAACCTCAGAAAGTTTGCACGCTGGTGTCTTAGTCTCCTGTGCGAGGATATTGACTTTAACTTCAAAGTCGTCTCCACTATGGTTTTGTATCCTAAGCTTGCCTAGTGGAGTAGTTTGCCTTGCTTTTCGTTTTCCATCTAGGTGTTCTTGTATACGGGTACACCAGGGTCTGCCCGTTTCGCCAATATATTCATCTTCGCAATCATTGCAAGAGATCAGGTATATCGTACCTGGACTCATGCAAGCACCGTCCTTGCCGTAAGGGCAAATTACGAAATTTGTTGTTTCACATAGACGGTCATACAAGCTGTTACGAACTAACTAACGACGTAGAGGATCCGGTGGTATTTCAACTAACGCTACCGATTCCTCTAGACCTACCCTTCTTAAGCATCGTTTTATAGCTATGCTTACTTCATCGCTAATAAAGGGCAACATAAACGGGACTTTCTTTTGGCCGAGTGTATCGTTTCGGCGCGTCGCTCTTTTAAACTTATCTCGTGGGGTTACTATTTCGCAGCTATTGGAGATGGCTATTTCCCGAACCAAGTCGCCTGATTGTTCTTTTAGTTCCCTGGTTGTGCACACAGAGGCAACTGTTCGAAACATGTTTCTCACAGCGCCCTCTTTATGTGTGATGGATGGGAAGAGAGGAAATGAACCAGGATGTTTTTGTTACTTGGTTTTCTGTACCACTTTGCCATGTAACGTTACTTGGTTTTCGGTACCACTTTGTCATGTAACCGCTATTTGACAAGTTGACTTGAACGTTAAGAAATGGAAGCCAGGTCTCTTTCGGTTTTTCCTGGGTGAATCTTATATACTCAGACTGCTCATTCAGTAATTTAAAGCACTTGTCCATCTCCTCCTGAGTAGAGAAGATGACAAAACAATCATCTGTATATCTGCAGTAGAGTAGCCGCCGGAAGTCGATATCCGGGGGTTCTATTCTAGACATGAACGCAATGGCGAGAGTTGGTGCCAACTGCTGTCCCATTGCCACCCCTCCCATTTGCGTGTAATATTTCCCAGACCATCTGAAGATCGAGCAGTTTAGGCACTCTTTTAAGAAAGCCATAAGCTGCTGAATAGACAAGCCATGCATGTGTATTCCTTTTTCATGTTCAACAAGAAGTTCGTGGATGGCTCGCATTGCGGAGTCATTCGATACGTTGGTGTAGAACGCGGAAACATCGAAAGACTCCATCACGTACGCGTTGTTAGGAGACGCGTTACGTAGACGTTCTAGGAACACTTGGGTGTTCGTGAGGTTAGCTGGAATATCTCTAATCAGTTGGGTAAGTATTCATGAGTTTTAATAAGTAAATGTAAAACGGTACATGTTGGCCGATCTACTTTAAAATGCGAAACAACGGATGGTTTTAAGCCCATCGTCTTTGCTATTGTGACCCATCAATTGTTCAGTTTTCGGTATTTTCTTTCGTATTCCTTTTCAGACGATAGGCTATAAAAGGTAACATCACTGTGATGTTCCTTCGTTATCTTAACATCTAACTGCCGAGGAATAACTACGAACTCTCCCCCTTTATCACATACTAATATTCTAATGGTTTTTGAATTTATTAGTTCTCTAATTTCTCGCATACCGTATTTTTACGCGACTGTGAGATTAGAGATGTACTTTCTATTGCGATAGTGGGAAAGGGTTTTGAGAACGTCGTCCGAAAATATGCGAAACTTTGTATCAAGTTCGACATTGGGGTTCTGCTGTCTGAAGAACGCTCTGGGGAAAGGAGATAGTGGTAATAGCGCCGTTTCTTCGTTTTCATTTCTATTTAATGTTTCCTTCTTGGCTTTATAACGGAGTCGACCTTGAAGTTCATACTAGTTGCATGCGATCCTAGGCACAGTTACTTTAGAAATGGGTTGTGATGGTGAAAAACTTGGACCCAATCCATGTAGTGAACGCGCATTCTCAGGTAAGGTCATGCCTCCAAGTATTGTGACCCTAGATGTTCTTAGTGCATCATCAACCCTATTTTGACTACTATCAGAAAAGTAAAGAATTTGTTTGCTGTTGTTTCTTGTAGTTGAGATATGTGAATTACACAAAAGGTTTTCGAATTTTCGTTGGTTTTCATATTTTTCTTCTTTGAAATAATGAAATCTTGATGGAATGTGGATCTCATACAGGCTTAAGCACAGCTTCGGTGCAGAAAAATGGCAGCGTGATTGTCCGTCCAAAACCTTAAACCTATCCATTACAAAGTTTGCCAGTAGTGTACGTTACAGTGCACATAAAATTAAATTTTTGTAGAACATTAGTAAGCACGGCGTTTCAAATTCTGAGATTTGGAACTTGAGAGCAATAAACACTGAAAATACGAAAGGTAACTTCACACTAGCATGCGTCTATTCAATTTTTAGACGAGATTAGTAAAGTCATCTGTTATTTTAAGCTGTTTTTTGCCTGTTGTTGCATTTTTTTTTGCCTTTCGACAGAAAGTAAAAAATTTTACTAAATGTTGTCTCACATCTGGGGTGCATGCGTAGTCGAAACGTGCTAGTAGATCTGCAGGTGCCACTAATCAGCAAGTAACTCTATTCGTTTCTTCAGAAAATCAAGACCTCTTAGCCGGTTCCGATTTTAGCGAAAGGGTAAGGTACGCCACGTTTTCGCCCAATGTATGTCTATTTATTGCCGGGCTTCCCTCTTTGAATATCAAATTTCTTATTCTTTTTAATGATCCAGCTGGACCACTATTGTAGGTCGCTGTTCAACATCCAAAATTACCTCTTCTTAAAGGTGAAATGGGAATCTGTTTCAAAGTTGTCTGTAATAGTTCCTATCTATGCAAGAGTGTGATTAAACTGGTAAACCAGTGCACTGAAAATAACCATCAGTTGTAGTCAACACATGTCGTCAGAAGCATGCTCGATCCTGATTTTATACCATTCACTCGTCTTCTGTCCATACAGTGGTTTTTAGGAGACCACTATGAGAAGCGGAATAGTCAGATTCTCAACCTATAGTCGCACCGTATAAACTTTGCCATGAAAAGCCATCTGCGAAAGCGAATTGTGATACTAGCTCGCCAAAATTTACAGTTTCCTCTCTCGGATTCGAGAGAAACCGATGATAATGTATGCACGATAGTTTATATGGATCTTTAAGCTAAGAGAAAGTTGTTTGAAAGTTTTACTCTGTTAACATATCGATGTCTTCGTCCTTTTTAGAGCAACTTTGACACGACTCGATTTTCTGCAACTGTTCATCGCGAGAACGAACCGCTGTGAACCGTTGACTCGGACCGTCTTGGTTCTGAAGAAGATGAAGAGTTCGAAGCATTAGCTGAATAAAGCTATAAAGTTCTCGGCGTTGATCAATTTCTGAAGGATGCGCTATACATTTGATTTCAATAAGCATCGTTGGAGACGATCGAATATATATCTGGCCATTACGATGTTTCGCAGTGGCGTGCCGCTATATCGAGTCAGTGCTCTTATCCACTCAGTTAATTCTTGAACCATTGCCAAGTCCAGAGTATTGGAAGGCTTGGTGGGCCATGGGCGCCAGGGATGACTCCACGTGTGTGTTGCAGGACGCCTCCGACCGCTGCGCCACATGCGTTAGTTGGATAAATGATATCAACTTTGTGTCAACTACTAATGTTAAAAATTTTTTTGTCAAAGTATTAATGCTAACACTACTAATACTAAAGTACTCTAACTGAATTTGAAGCTAGATAAGCAGACGAGTGAGTGAGTGAGGGAGTGAGTGAGTGAGTGATCGAGTGATCGAATGAGTGAGTGAGTGAGTTTTTTTTTATATATATATATATATATAAAGGTATGAATTCGTTTGTATGCGTGTGTGTATGTGCACGTTTGTGTGCAAGTGTGGGTGTATGTTTTTATCCTCCTGTGTAAGTGGTGTGTGGGTGCATACATGTGAATTTACGTGTGTGTTCGTTCGTGTGTTTGTATATGGGTTTGTTATGCATATATGTGTACGCAGGCCCGATTTCGAGTAGGGCTGTGCTGCATGGACCACATTCAAATCTTGTCTCGAGTCATAGAAGTTTATCGGTGGTGGAATCCGCCTTCTGTCGTAGTCTTCGTCGACCCGCGAAGCTTTGACCGTGTCTAAACGGATGCAATCCATCTATGCTCGTTGACAAAGAAATGGACTCATCCTACGTAAAAACACTAGGCCACTGTTGTTGCGACTAAATCACAAAAATGCAACATTTTCAATAACTACTAACCATATCCATAGTATAAGAGGTTAGAGAAAGTACTAGTGAAACAGATACGATGCTAAACGAGCACAACAAAGCAGGAAGAAATATTGGAAAGCTCATAAATAGGACAAGAAACAATTTATGAGAGAACCACTACGCATGGCAAGAAAATCGAACTGGACGATTCTTTGACTACAGAGAAAATCTTGCACCCTTTTCTTGGACGTTCGGTGAGCACAGAGAGCAACAGGAAGAAAAATTTGGAGAATTGGAGATGAGATAGTTGGGCTCCATTCGTGGCTCTCGAAAAAACCACCGGCCAACTAGCGGTCACAAAACCTGACGTCCACTTCCTTAATTCAACGCACCTCTTAGTGTTTTCTTGTGCTTCGGCGATGAGCGCTGATGTATCAACAACCTTAGAAAATCTGCGCGCCCTCCACAGAGCCGTTGAAAGATATCTTGTGAAATTTAATCGGCACTCATAACTTCTAGCCTTGTTGCTCAGATCTTCGAAACTTATCTTCAGAATCCAGGTGGATAAACTTCGATAGTGAAGCACAGATGGACTAGTTATGTAATAAGAAAAGCAGATAAGAGGTGCTCGAATTGTCGTTGCTGACGACCACACAAATGGCCGTGGAAATGTTCCGTGGCTAACCACTAAAATCTGCTGTCGCTGATGGGAATAATTTCAGGACTACCGAGTGGACATCGCGAATGTCACCATGTTCAGCTTAGGCAACTACTAAAGAGGAGATTACGAGAAAGAATCGAATGAAAGTTGTGCTAGGAATCGCAAATAAATGAAGACTGAAAATCTAGTCATCCAAGCAACCATGTCAGTAGTGTTAAGTATGTCCATCGCATCGTATGACGTAAAGACGTAAAGCCATAGCGTTGAGGTTAAGTATTGTCTTAACATCGGCTAAGTAAATAGAAAAAAATAAAGCTTTGGCGTTGTTTAATTCTTTAAAGATGAGCTATTCATTTGGCCTAATTAGGCGTCGTGTAAAGTTTATTGAATGCTTATCTGGGTAGTACAATGACGTTTGTTGGCCTACAGATGCACCGGTTCAATCCACCTATACTCTCAGACAAAATTAGCTGGAATTTACCGATCTCAGAAGAATGTAAGGCTTGGTGAGCACATGAACGGGATACAACCAATGACGGTACATGTATTCCGGACGCCCCTAATTACGCTACAAACGCATGAGCAAGCTCTTGTAGAATTCACTTGTATTGACTGTAGACCCGTTGACCGTCGAGTGTCTCGAGCGGGTGCCAGTAAACATTTCATTTATCCCTGCTGCGTGCAAGAGTAGCCCAGTGGGTTCTACTCGCTCTTGGAACTAGTTGAGCATCACATCTTTCTTCTAGGCTTTTCGTTAAAAACTCTGGCCATCGGGACGGTGGTCTTCCTGCAGCGAGTCACAGTTTACACGTCCTTTGGGACCTCGTTTTTTTTTTAACTTAGCCCCTTTTTCTCCTTTCCGCGAAGAATGGAATCTAGCACGAAGGAGGCGCTGGTCTGATCCCTTGTAGAATTTTGGGGCAACAGCGACATCGGTTGAGCAAAATCTCTGTGATGTGGTTTCTTTCATTACGACACTCTCCATTGGCGAACTCCCACGTCTAGCGTTGAGGGTGGGGCTTCTGGAATAGAGAATTACCATGGATAGTATTAGTCGCCACAATACACCCAGAGACCCGCTTTCCTTGTTCGTTTCTTTCTATTCCGTGGGCCCAATGAGACGTTCTTCGCGCATTGTTCGTGGTCCAATCTTGGGGTTAAAATCTTCAATGGTGACCTTGAAGAATGTATGGTCTTCTCTGTAGAACTTCTCTACATTCTGAAGCTGACTGTTCTTTGCTCTTTTGCAACCTCCTCGTACTTGTCGAACTCAACACTGCCGCATCGGGGGCTCCATCAGTGTCAGGAGAAGGACGGTCGTTTACATCACTGTGTTTCGCTACTTGACACCCACATAGAGCTAGGAGAGTTCTGGACGTGAGATCTAGCAATATCGAAGAGCAGTTTGCCAGTTCCTCTCATAGTAGACCAAGAGCTTATCTGCTGGGGCGAGTCACAAAGCCCTTCATTATTGTTTCCGTTACTTAATTACAGGCTTCTGGCCGAACAGAACCGTAAGTTTTTTTATTTTATTTCCTCATTACCCAATTTACAGCGCTTTCTGCACTCGACTGATTTTTTGAACGACCATCCACGAAGGTTTCCAACTTTTGCATCTGGATTTCGCTGCGCATTACAAGGCCGCGTGGCTCAATGGATAAAGCGTCTGCCTACGCAGCAGAAGATTGCAGATTCGAATCCTGCCGTGGTCGAGAATTTTGTTCCAGTTTCGTTTTATTACGTGATTGTGCTCCGTAAGCGGACGCGTTATCTACTGCGCTACGCGGCCTTGTAAGCGCTATAATAGTTGAGATTAATTTTTCGATTGCTCTATCTTAAATAGTTGATGAAAGTTAACTCATGAGCACAATCACGTGATGAAACACGACTGGTACAAAAGTATCTACCACGGCAGGATTCGAACCTGCAGTGTTCCGCTCCGTAGGCAGACGCGTTATCCATTTCGCAACGCGGCCTTGTGATCGCTGTAACCAATGAGATTACTTGCTCTATTTCTCTATCTTGAAATATTTATGAAAGTTCCTTTGTTAGCACAACCACGCAAGGAAACGCGGCTGGAACAAATGTCTCGACCACACCAGGGCTCGAACCTGAAATCTTCTGCTCCGTAGGCTGACGCGTTATCCATTGCGCCACGCGAAC
>MQTX01000415.1:52822-83270 GCA_009735665.1 Angiostrongylus cantonensis | reverse complement strand
TGGGGAACGAATGCGCTACTGTCTGTGGTTGGAAATGAACGCGCTATTGTCCATGGTTGGTGAGGAACGAACGTTCCATTATCCATGGTGAGGAACGAACGCGCTATTGTCTAAGGTGGGTAAATAACGCGCTATTCTCTATAGTGGAGAACGAATGCGCTATTGTCTATGGTGGGTAAGGAACGCGCTATTGTCCATGGTGAGGAACGAACGCGCTATATTGTCTATGGTGGGGAACGAACGCGCTATTGTTTATGGTGAGGAATGAACACGCTATTGTCAATGGTTAGAAAGGAATTCGTTACTGTCTGTTGTTGGAAACGAACGCGCTATTGTCCATGGTGAGGAACGAATGCGCTATTGTCTGTGGTTGGAAATGAACGCGCTATTGTCTATGACGGGGAAGGAACGCGCTATTGTCTATGACGGGGAAGGAACGCGCTATTGTCTATGACGGGGAAGGAACGCGCTATTGTCTATGACGGGGAAGGAACGCGCTATTGTCTATGACGGGGAAGGAACGCGCTATTGTCTATGACGGGGAAGGAACGCGCTATTGTCTATGACGGGGAAGGAACGCGCTATTGTCTATGACGGGGAAGGAACGCGCTATTGTCTATGACGGGGAAGGAACGCGCTATTGTCTATGACGGGGAAGGAACGCGCTATTGTCTATGACGGGGAAGGAACGCGCTATTGTCTATGGTGGGTAAATAACGCGCTATTGTCTATGACGGGTAAGGAACGCGCTATTGTCTATGGTTGGAAGCGAATGCGCTATTGTCTGTGGTTCGAAACGAACGCGCTATTGTCTATGGTTGGAAACGAATGCGCTATTGTCTGTGGTTCGAAACGAACGCGCTATTGTCTATGGTGGGTACATAACGCGCTATTGTCTATGACGGGTAAGGAACGCGCTATTGTCCACAGTGAGGAACGAACGCGCTATTGTCTATGGTGGGTACATAACGCGCTATTGTCTATGACGGGTAAGGAACGCGCTATTGTCCACAGTGAGGAACGAACGCGCTATTGTCTATGGTGGGAAAGGAACGCGCTACTGTCTATGGTGGGGAACGAACGCGTTATTGTCCATGGTGAGAGACGAACGCGCTATTGTTTATGGTGAGGAAGCAAGGCGCTATTGTCCATGGTGAGGAACGAACGTGCTATTGTCCATGGTGAGGAACGAAAGCGCTATTGTCCATGGTGGGGAACGAACGCGCTATAGTCTATGGTGGGTAACGAACGCGCTATTGTCTATTGTGGGCAAGGAACGCGCTGTTGTCTATTGTGGGTAAGGAACGCGCTATTGTCCATAGTGGGGAACGAATGCGTTATTGTCTATGGTACGGAACGAGCGCGCTATTGTCTACGGTTGGAAACGAATGCGCTTTTGTCTGTGGTTCGAAACGAACGCGCTATTGTCTATGGTGGAGCACAAAAGCGCTATTGTCGACGGTTGGAAACGAATGCGCTATTGTCCATATTGAGGAACGAACGCGCTATTGTCTATGGTGGGTAAGGAACGCGCTATTTTCTATGGTTGGAAGCGAATGCGCTATTGTCTGTGGTTGGAAATGAACGCGCTATTGTCCATGGTTGGTAAGGAACGAACGTTCCATTATCCATGGTGAGGAACGAACGCGCTATTGTCTAAGGTGGGTAAATAACGCGCTATTCTCTATAGTGGAGAACGAATGCGCTATTGTCTATGGTGGGTAAGGAACGCGCTATTGTCCATGGTGAGGAACGAACGCGCTACTGTCCATGGTGAAGAACGAACACGCTATTGTTTGTGGTGGGGAAGGAACGCGCTATTGTCTATGGTGAGGAACGAACGCGCTGTTGTCTATTTTGGGCAAGGAACGCGCTATTGTCTATGGTGAGGAACGAACGCGCTACTGTCTATGGTGAAGAACGAACGCATAGTGAGGAACGAACGCGCTACTGTCTATGGTGAAGAACGAACGCATAGTGAGGAACGAACGCGCTACTGTCTATGGTGAAGAACGAACGCATAGTGAGGAACGAACGCGCTACTGTCTATGGTGAAGAACGAACGCATAGTGAGGAACGAACGCGCTACTGTCTATGGTGAAGAACGAACGCATAGTGAGGAACGAACGCGCTACTGTCTATGGTGAAGAACGAACGCATAGTGAGGAACGAACGCGCTACTGTCTATGGTGAAGAACGAACGCATAGTGAGGAACGAACGCGCTACTGTCTATGGTGAAGAACGAACGCATAGTGAGGAACGAACGCGCTACTGTCTATGGTGAAGAACGAACGCATAGTGAGGAACGAACGCGCTACTGTCTATGGTGAAGAACGAACGCATAGTGAGGAACGAACGCGCTACTGTCTATGGTGAAGAACGAACGCATAGTGAGGAACGAACGCGCTACTGTCTATGGTGAAGAACGAACGCATAGTGAGGAACGAACGCGCTACTGTCTATGGTGAAGAACGAACGCATAGTGAGGAACGAACGCGCTACTGTCTATGGTGAAGAACGAACGCATAGTGAGGAACGAACGCGCTACTGTCTATGGTGAAGAACGAACGCATAGTGAGGAACGAACGCGCTACTGTCTATGGTGAAGAACGAACGCATAGTGAGGAACGAACGCGCTACTGTCTATGGTGAAGAACGAACGCATAGTGAGGAACGAACGCGCTACTGTCTATGGTGAAGAACGAACGCATAGTGAGGAACGAACGCGCTACTGTCTATGGTGAAGAACGAACGCATAGTGAGGAACGAACGCGCTACTGTCTATGGTGAAGAACGAACGCATAGTGAGGAACGAACGCGCTACTGTCTATGGTGAAGAACGAACGCATAGTGAGGAACGAACGCGCTACTGTCTATGGTGAAGAACGAACGCATAGTGAGGAACGAACGCGCTACTGTCTATGGTGAAGAACGAACGCATAGTGAGGAACGAACGCGCTACTGTCTATGGTGAAGAACGAACGCATAGTGAGGAACGAACGCGCTACTGTCTATGGTGAAGAACGAACGCATAGTGAGGAACGAACGCGCTACTGTCTATGGTGAAGAACGAACGCATAGTGAGGAACGAACGCGCTACTGTCTATGGTGAAGAACGAACGCATAGTGAGGAACGAACGCGCTACTGTCTATGGTGAAGAACGAACGCATAGTGAGGAACGAACGCGCTACTGTCTATGGTGAAGAACGAACGCATAGTGAGGAACGAACGCGCTACTGTCTATGGTGAAGAACGAACGCATAGTGAGGAACGAACGCGCTACTGTCTATGGTGAAGAACGAACGCATAGTGAGGAACGAACGCGCTACTGTCTATGGTGAAGAACGAACGCATAGTGAGGAACGAACGCGCTACTGTCTATGGTGAAGAACGAACGCATAGTGAGGAACGAACGCGCTACTGTCTATGGTGAAGAACGAACGCATAGTGAGGAACGAACGCGCTACTGTCTATGGTGAAGAACGAACGCATAGTGAGGAACGAACGCGCTACTGTCTATGGTGAAGAACGAACGCATAGTGAGGAACGAACGCGCTACTGTCTATGGTGAAGAACGAACGCATAGTGAGGAACGAACGCGCTACTGTCTATGGTGAAGAACGAACGCATAGTGAGGAACGAACGCGCTACTGTCCATGGTGCAGAACGAACACGCTATTGTTTGTGGGGGGGAAGGAACGCGCTGTTGTCTATTTTGGGCAAGGAACGCGCTATTGTCCATGGTGGGGAACGAATGCGCTACTGTTTATGGTGAGGAATGAACACGCTATTGTCTATGGTGGGGAAGGAACGCGCTATTGTCTATGGTGGGGAACGAACGCGCTATTGTTTGTGGTGAGGAATGAACGCGCTATTCTCTGTGGTGGAGAAGGAACGCGCTACTGTCTATGGTGAAGAACGAACGCGTTATTTTCTATGGTAGAAAACAAACGCGTTATTGTCTATGGTGGGGAACGAGCTCGCTATTGTCTGCGGTTGGACACGAATGCGCTATTGTCTGTGGTTGGAAACGAACGCGCTATTGTCTATGGTAGGGAACGAACGCGCTATTGTCCATAGTGAGAGACGAACGAGCTATTATCTCTGGTGAGGAAGGAAAGCGCTATTGTCCATGGTTAAAAACGAACGTGCTATTGTCCATGGTGAGGAACGAACACGCTGTTGTTTATGGTGAGGAATGAACACGCTATTGTCTATGGTGAGAAAGGAACGCGCTATTGTCTATGGTGGAGAACGAACGCGCTATTGTTTATGGTGAGGAATGAACACGCTATTGTCTATGGTGAGGAATGAACGCGCTATTGTCCATAGTGAGAGACGAACGAGCTATTATCTATGGTGAGGAAGGAAAGCGCTATTGTCCATGGTTAAAAACGAACGTGCTATTGTCCATGGTGAGGAACGAACACGCTGTTGTTTATGGTGAGGAATGAACACGCTATTGTCTATGGTGAGAAAGGAACGCGCTATTGTCTATGGTGGGGAACGAACGCGTTATTGTCCATGGTGAGGAACGAATTCGCTATTGTCCATGGTGAGGAAAGAACGCGCTATTGTCCATGGTGAAGAACGAACGCGTTATTGTCTGTGGTTAGAAAGGAATGCGTTACTGTCTGTGGTTGGAAATGAACGCGCTATTGTCCATGGTTAGGAACGAACGCGCTATTGTCTATGGTAGGGAACGAATGCGCTATTGTCCATGGTGAGGAACGAACGCGCTATTGTCCATGATGAGGTAGGAATGCGCTATTGTCTATGGTTATAACACCAGACATTAGCCAAGCAGAACGTTTGCTTGCGGACTTTGATAAAGTGTGTGGAAAGATTGGTCTTCGACTAAATCTCAAAAAAAAACGATGTTTATAAAGAGCGGATTGGTTTCGTTTGACCCATTCACGCTCATCGGAACGAATATCTCCATATGCTCCAGTTATGTCTAGTCGTCTATCTAGGTGGGTAAGTTATGTCTATCTAGGTCGGGAAATCAATATGATGAACGACTTAGCTGTAGAGCTGAGCAGAAGGAAATGAGCGGCTTGGGGAGCTTTCAAGAGCACCGAGGATGTAGCAAAGAGAACAAAGAACACCCGACTCCGTGCCCACCTTTTCGACTCAACTGTTCTTCCTGCCCTAACCTATGCGTCAAAAGCCTGGTCGCTCCGTAATCAGGATGAAAGATCACTGAGTGTTATCGAACGCGCAATCGAAAGACGATGCTAGGAGTATCCCGTTTCACACAAGTAAGGGATGGGATCCGAAGCTCCGACCTACGTCAACGATCGAAAATCAATGATGCCGTTCTATACGCCAAACAGTTCAAGATAAGGTGGGCCGGACACGTAATGTGTATGAATGACAACCGATGGGCAAAGGCCGTTAGTGACTGGATACCTCGGGATGCCAAACTTACTGCAGGAAGACCACCGACCCGATGGTCAGACATGGTGAGGAACGAAAGCGCTATTGTCCATGGTGAGGAACGAACACGCAATTCTCCACAGTGAGGAACGAACGCGCTATTGTCTATGGTGGGTAAATAAGATAACCTATTGGGCTACTCTTGCACGCGACAGCGAAAAATGGAGGATTTACTGGCGCCCGCTCGAGTCACTCGACCATCAACGGGACTACAGGTGATACAGGTGACAGATGATTACTTTTTATGGTAAAACCGAATAAAACGTTAGGTGATGACTAGAAGAACAAACTGATAAACAAACGACAACTACGAGTTGCATGGTTAAAAACGAACGTGCTATTGTCCATGGTGAGGAACGAACACGCTGTTGTTTATGGTGAGGAATGAACACGCTATTGTCTATGGTGAGAAAGGAACGCGCTATTGTCTATGGTGGGGAACGAACGCGTTATTGTCCATGGTGAGGAACGAATTCGCTATTGTCCATGGTGAGGAAAGAACGCGCTATTGTCCATGGTGAAGAACGAACGCGCTATTGTTTATGGTTGGAAAGGAATGCGTTACTGTCTGTGGTTGGAAACGAACGCGCTGTTGTCTATTGTGGTTAAGGAACGCGCTGTTGTTTATTGTGGGTAAGGAACGCGCTATTGTCCATGGTTGGAAGTGAATGCGCTATTGTCTGTGGTTGGAAACGAACGCGCTATTGTCTATGGTTGAGAACAAACGCGCTATTGTCCATGGTGAGGAACGAACGCCCTATTGTCTATAGTGGAGAACGAATGCGCTCTTGTCTATGGTTGCATACGAACGCGTTATTTTCTATGGTGGGGAACGAACGCGCTATTGTTTGTGGTGAGGAATGAACGCGCTATTCTCTGTGGTGGAGAAGGAACGCGCTACTGTCTATGGTGAAGAACGAACGCGTTATTGTCTATGGTAGAAAACGAACGCGTTATTGTCTATAGTGGGGAATGAACGCGCTATTGTCCATTGTGAGAGACGAACGAGCTATTATCTACCTGGGAGGGTACACTAATATGTAATTTACTAGGTCAAATGCTTCAACAGCGTTTAGTAATCAATAATAATTAACAATTAATATTTAATAATCAGCCATTTATAATCCAATGCTGAGGTTAATAGAAAGTCGATCTTGGGAACTATTAAAAGAGCACTTTGTTGGTAAAAATGTTGACAGGTTTCTCGTTTCTTTTTTTGTAAAATTTTCAATGAGTTTGTATATGTGACCTTGAAGATTTGCTTAGCGTCTTACGACGTTGAGAATCTTGGCCCAAATGCTTCCAACAGATAACCTCAACGTCATGACTTTGTAACTGCACGTTCGTCGATATCCGTTCTTTTGAGTCATCTCATGCTCATTCATATGGTACCACAGAGCAGTCAAAGCTTCCTCGATAACGATCGCTCGTTGCTTTGTAGCAAATGATGATTTTATGGCAAAATTTAAAGCTTCTAAATTTTTTCCTGCAGATCGATTATTCATACTTCAGACACATGAAATGATCAGCAACGTCATCTATGCAGATGCGTGTGATCTTACGCTGAAGACATCGACGTGTGCGATTACAAACTACGTGGCTATGTTCCGGATGGTGGGCATGACGCTCAGCCAGCATACACTCTGGCTTGACCGTCTTGCCGCCACCACGCATGCCAAACTCTGCCGTCGCCGCTCCAAACTATTCGCCGTATGTCTATGCCTACTCGCAGTAAGCTGAAGTTTCCTTTATGACTGCTTGTTATTTCACAGACCATGGATGTGCTACGATTTACTATTATAATAGAAATTCTGTAATGTTTCGCTTTTAAAAGCAAATTCTATGTGAAGAACAAAACCATCGCGTTGAGCCTAGAGATACTTGGATGCAGTTACTTCTTCCCTCTAGAATTGCGATAAGATATGGAGCATCAAATTTGCTTACATAGCGACAAACTAGGGCTAGGAAATAGAAAGTCCTTACCGACGACGCAGAGACAGACCATATAAGTAAGTGTTTTCTTTTTGAGCAGATACGAAGTGATTTTAACAAAATTCACTCAGTATTAGCAGATGTGTCGGCAATTTCGCCCGGAAATGTCGAATTGATAGGCAATCTACTTAGTGGGACATATTCATAACTTCAGAAGATGACGCCAAAATTGGTACCAACATTTTGATATCTGCTCAAGAGGAAAACATCATTATATTAAACGGTGCTGAGGTGAACAGAATGTCAGTCCTGGGAATAGACGAATTCATTAGGTAAGACGTCTCTGGGTGACGTACAGAGTCAATTTCTCCTCGCTGCTACCACGAAATTTTCTTAATGCTAAGAAGAAACGTAGAACAGGTTTCATAACAACGTTTCTATTCTTTTCCGGTCACTTTATGCAACATCGATCTGCTGAAATTTTGAATTTCCAAGCGAAATTTATTTTCAGCTATCCTAAAATTTCATGCCCACTTTATAGGTCGTTATTTCTTTTCTGGTTTCGTTCGCTCTGCTTTACAACGATCCCTACTATTGCTCACCTGTCTTAGGACACCTGCAGCAAGTACCATGAAGATCAACCGTCTCTTGTACTCGTTCATATCCATGGGATTACTTGCCATTACCGCCGCCAACATCTGCCTATTCATCATCAATAGGCGCAAGCAAGAAAACTGGGTAACTATACGAAGGTTTCAATGAACACCGTGTCTTTGCCTCATAGATATCTCCCACTGAATGACATCTAAGCAATTAGTCTAAGAGCTACGCGGTGCGTCGCTATACTTCTATATAAGGTTAAATATGGACTTTAAGCAAGCTTGTTACTAAAATGAAGGTGGATATAGCCGTTGGATTTGCTGTTATACCCTTTCCACACAACACTGGGAGTTAAATCTAAATCGAACTGCCGTATTTCATTGACAAGCTAATATGAGGTTGTTACCAAACTTTTATTAGGCCAACATTTCGACGTCTTCGTCTTTCTCAGAGCCGATGAACCAAGTCGATGTCTACATTTCTTCGCACTATCGTTATAGTACCTTCGTCGTCGTATCCAGTCTAATCATCCTCAACGGGATCATCGCTCGAATAAGGCAATCTCACCACGATTTTCTTTTATATAGGACAGTTGTTGTTAATACGATTGACCGGTGATAATAAGTTGCCTTCCCGACACTTTATCCTGCAGTAGTCGTATTACATAAGCTTTCACAAAGCAAAGTAATATCACTGCAAACCGACTTTCGTATTTAACCTCGATGCGACTACGAAGTACTGTGGACATCGATTCGGATCATCGGCTCTGAAGAAGACGAAGTCGACAGAACGTTAGCCGAAGTAACAACATCGTGTAGCTTATCAATGAAATGTGGTACATTAACCATTCATACCGAGGTTAAATGAAAGTCGGTTTACAATGACATCAAATCAGCGTTTAATGCCTGACCGATGTTGTTGTCGTTACAATGGTTGCTCACACTGTAACCTGGTTTTGCAGGATACCATCACTAACAATGTTGACGAGGATTCCGACCAGTTCGTAACCACCTTCACAATCAGCTGCATAACCTGGTTTCCAATCAATCATTGAGAGCTCTAGTAAGCACTAAAAAACTATTATATATCTTCAATGATGCTGAGGTATTTGCAAATCTCCGGACCGCAGGTATCTGCGGTGGGGAACGAACATGCTATTCTCCTTTCCGGGGAGTAACGCGTTCACCACCACACCATGCGGGTCCTTCGTTTCGCCTGTCTCTCAGCTAGTTCTATCAAACCCGCTAACGGGTGATTGCTAATGGCAAAAGATCGATAGAACTAGCTGAGTGACAGGTGAAACGAAGGGCCTGCATGGTGTGGTAGTGAAAGCGTTACTCCCCGGAAAGAACAATAGCATGTTCGTTTCCCACCGCAGATACCTGCAGTCCGGAGTTTTGCAAATATCTCAACCCCACTAAAGTTATATTTCGCAATATATACCTTGCCATTAAAAAAAGAGTAAGCAGTAAAGAATAGGTTAAAATTGTGATTACTACCTATCTGTCCCTTCCGGCATCAGAGCCATTACCTCGATTCCGCTTTCAATAGACATAAAGAACATCACGGTTTTGGTATGTTCTTTTTGTTATTATTGTTTCTAGAGAGAATATGGCCATGGATATTTCTCCAGACGGTGCAGCGCCGTCGTGTTACTCTTGAGACGCCTCCAGATAAAACTATCGGATTCTTCGGATTTAATGATCTTGACAAGCGGATGCACTCAGCAGCCTAGATAGGACACCCCAGTCATAAATATCCAGTGGACATTGACCGAATTTCACATTAGTGCCAGGAAAGCCGCAAAATTGAAAGCTACCAAGAGCAGCCCCTCTTAAGAATCGTTCGAACTGGTAAGAACTTACGCCTAAACTTCCAAATCTATGCATACAGCTAACGCAAGTTGAATCTGAAGGAATCGTCTCCGAAGTCCACTGGATGGAAAACAAGTAGAACCTTGTTATTGGGCAAAAACGGAAACCGACGCTGTGTCATGATTGCTCGATCTACCTGTCATCCGTTGTCTACTCTTGCCATGTTACATTTGACTTAATTAACCATCATGTTTCTACATTACACCTTTTGTTAGTGAATTTTTAGAAGATCTAGTTGTTTTTAGAGAACTCGGACAATTGCCGTTAAAAGCTTCAGCTTCAGCTTGCCACTCATTGATTCGAGGCCTATGAGAACGTGCTCCCTAGCAAATGGATAGGCTTGGTGGCCACAGAACAATTTGTCTTCATAACCATTTACTCACTAGCGATATTCCTCATACATATTAGGGGCTGGAATTTACCTGACGTAACCAAAGAAGTGCTCATAAATTGGTTTTACGTAGGTCATTTATTCTACCTAAAAGTGCCATTACTGAAGTTAACGCATTTTATCTAATATTTTCATTCCTTTTTCACTCGATTTTTGTTTGATCTATACTGAAGAATTTCTTGAGCGCAGAAGAAGTCTCGAAATGACAAAACAGATAGTCATTAAACAAATTTAATGATTAGAACTGAAGATTTTCCTTAATTTAATGATGCGTCGTAATAAAGACATTGTCAACCCGCAAAGATGCTGGATCTGTTTCAGCTGGTGCCGTTCTCGACTTCTATATCGCTTCTGGTCATCCCTCACACTTCGAGGAAACACATGGCATGCATCAGTCGGATGACAAGTGAAATGAGTGACCATATGGTACACCTTGTAAAAATGTGGAGTTGACCGAGGCTTTTTGACCATCTTGCCGTTTAAAAGTAACATTTCTACCAGTCCATTACCTTCAGCGCTGTATAATGAATAATTTTACAGAAAGAAATTCGTGTTACTCTTTACAGGGTATGATGCAAAACATCGACAATGTGTCAAAAAAAGTCAGGAGCCACGAAATCACTTCAACTAACTAAATTGCTTTAAGACAGTTTAAGATAAAGTTGTAAGGAAGAGCCTTTGTTAATTGAAAGCCGTGCATACGCCCAACTGAAGAGATAGCAATCCTAATGAACGATAAAATCGTCATTACGGGAAAATTATCCCAGTACAAAATCCTTTCATGAAGTCCCAACTGTATGCAAACAGATCTGAGATAGTGTTTATAAACTGTGTTAACTTCTTCTCTCAGGAAAATACTGAATAAAATCTTAGTGAAACAATTTCCAACAACTAAATTGTATAAATATCCTATAAAATGTCAGTGTCTGTGAGAAATGAGCATTGCTTCAATTTTAGTGTACATTCAAGATTGAACAAGGAAAATTTTGGCATGCTTGGTGGCCTGTGTAGGGTTGTTCGAAATACCCTGCAATACGCACTGAGACGTCGGTCCAAACCCGCGCACCCGGCAACCCAGGCCCTCTGTCTCTGCAAAGACAAAAACACTAGTGTGGTTGATTTGGTGCTTCGGTGGCCCGTCGCAAGTCATTGCATAGGCCAAATATGAAGTGAACTACCTCCCCGATGTTTCATAACGCTGAGGATATAGCGCATGCATAAGGGATTGATCAACGCCGAACCCTTTACGCTTTTTCGTCATATTATGGGAATATTGTGTTGGAACACATCGTGCCCTGATAAAGTCATAAAAGGGTATTAGGATCCTACTCGTTCTGCATCCGGTAGCGAAATTCTCCATACACTTGATTGATTGCGACTTTAGCACCCGTGATTCCAACTTAAATACTCAGTTTTAATATAACATAACCATTCGCTACTCCTGCTGCGATGTTTTTCCTGTATTGTTTAGGCATTGGCTTTATTACCCAGGTTCTAGGTTCACACTGCGAAAAAACAAGAAGACCAATTTTACACTGTAGCCAATTGTTCTCCCTGCCCATACAGCGATGAAACGTAGAACTTTAGGTTCAGTATGACTCTCGTTTGCGCAATATTGGAGAATCACTCTAAGCCCATTTTTCACATGACTTTATCGAATGCCTATCTTAGCACCGCTTTGTCGTGCACAACTTTTTATAAAATAACGATGGACTTTGCAGCATTACTAAGCCTTATTTCTGACGGCTATTTACCTTTTTCCACTTTTCTCTTCAGCCTGTGCGCTCATAGTCCATATGTAACTCGTAGATGCACGCTACTTGTCTCCAACACAAATTCAAGTGTGTAGTCCATGGTGCTGATACTCAATGTGTGTCAAGCATTCGTGAAGCAATCGAACTTCCTGTGGTGTCTCACATAATGGCAAAAAGTGTGCAGATGTCTAATTTGACACAAAGATTTATTTGTTAAGACGTCCATAAGAGAAATTTCAACAACAAACCGCAATGAATAGGCATAGTTCCGAAAATACTTTGATTTTCTTCAGCAAGGTGATTCCACTTTCTAACTTGTAATATAATACTGGTCTACATACACAGTCATGTGGCTAGCACACATCATTCCCAATGAGCACGAGATCGTAAACGCACCCAGTATCAGTGATAAGGGCCGAACCGGCTTTTTCCATTGCGTCAGAGGCAAGCCGTAAATGGTGGGTCCAGTGTGCGACGGAACAGCGACTGGTTCACATGGTCGAGTGTATTGATGACCCCAAGTGAGAATGGGAATTCTTCTATAGGAATGGTGAAACGAATGTGTGTTGAGTGGCGGCATTCCACGGCTGTCCATCCAATCTACAAAGACGTACCACTTAGTCCAAGTAAAAACGGCCGCTGAAATACCTCAAATTCCGATTTGAAAGTATGTAGGTTTCTTTTCACAACAACGAATTTTACCATCTAATTCTAAATAGTCTTTAAAAAATCAAAGTTTTAGCAGGCTTAGATATCCAGAGAAAAACTTTGTTGTCAGATTAGTTGAGTCCTTCATTTATTTTCCGACAACGTCAGAGATGATAACTAGAACGTCCCGTATTGTTAATTAGATTCCTCAAAATGTTAAACACCAGTTCTTGAAATGCTGGAGAGATCATATTATTGGATGGCTAGGAATTAAATCTCTCAGACATAGCTTTGGTCTAATAGAAAACTGTGAACAAAGACCAAAATCAATACCGTCGGTTTAGGACCTGAATGTGCTGAGGGTGATCAAATAAAGGATAAAGGATAAAGCTCTCGGCGTTGATCAGTCTCTGAGGGATGCGCCATGCATTCGACTTCATTAAGTATCGTTGGAGGTGATTGAATGCATATCTGGCCTTTCAGTGTGGCTCGTGGTGGCCCACCGATGTATCTAGCCAGTGCTGCTATCCTCCCAGACAATTCTGGTACCAATTTGCCGACCCCGGACCGATGGAAGGCTTGGTGGGCCATGGGCGTAGGGATCAACTCCACGTGCGTGTCGAAGTGGCGTCTCCAACCACTGCGCCACACGCGCCCAGGGTGATCAAATAGAAATGTCAATCTCGTCTCGATACACGAGTCTCAACAGAGCAACCGCCAAGAAATGTTATCAATGATGAGATGGGATCCACATGACTCAATCCGGAAACAAGGCTTGATAGCACGCAGTAAGAGTAAATCGACAGTTTATTGGCTCTCCAATCTGACCGCCCACTCCCGCTAGTTGTAAAAAGTACTAATAATTTTCTTATGGACCTCTACAAACTCAGCTAACAGAATATCGATTCAAATATTTATCAGGCTAGTATCTGCTTAAGCTGTTAGCGCTATGTTTCAGAGTAAATTATTTCATGAATCTCATAATTTACACTTTTGATGGTTGTTGTTACCTCGTTGCTGCCGAAGTGAGTCATGCGTGCACTCCGGGAAAACTAGAAGTGAGATCTGCATGATTTTATTCCCACCCGTTTAATTTACAGCATGAAGCCAATAACATGAGCTGGCATTTCTAATTCAAAGGATCGATCTTATGTTGCTCCTTATGGCATGTTATACATAATTTCTGAAGTTGTGGCGCATAACCTAGCGAACTCCTTCAACAGATGACGCGTTTCGGCATCATGTAATCTTTGATTGATGTGCTAACATAGAGTGATAAAAAACTTCAATCGACTGACGTTTTGGCGTCTTCGCTTTCTTCAGAGGTTTTTCAGAGGTCACTGATTCGAATCGATGGCACAGAGTCGTGCGCCCTCGGGTAAGGGTAATCGCAATCGCTCGAATCGAATCCTCTAACGGGGAGCACCACTCAACTGGTCTAACCTCACTCGGCAGTCTCTTTTTATACACAACAGTTGCCAATCCTGATTGTATGTTGGCAATCGTTTGTTTTTCTCAGGACAATCTATCCTACAGTAGTCGGTGTCATTATCAACCAGCACACAACGATCAATATTACAAAAACCGACTTTCCTTTAACCCCGTGATGACTAATCAATACGTACTCTTTCACCGACAAGATAACAAAAGGTTGATAAACAAAGTTTTACAAAAGCAAAAAGGTAGGATAAAAATGAAACTAAAATAAAATTAAAAATAGAACCAGGGAAATAAAAAATTGCGAAGTTAATGAATAGACAACTAAGAAATGAAGGATAAAGAAGGGTGAAACCCTCGGCGTTGATCAATCCGTGAGGGATGCGCCATGCATTCGGCTTCATTAAGCATCGTTTGGAGATGATTGGATGCATACCTGACCTTTACAATGACTCGCGGTGGTCTGCCGATGTATCGAGCCAGTGCTGCTATCCTCCCAGACAAGACTGGTACCAATTTGCCTACCCGGGAGAGATGGAAAGCTTGATAAACTTGTGGTGCCGGTTCGAACCCACGTGTATTGCAGGGTACTTTTAAGCATTGAGGTACACGCTACCTAAATAATAATACGACAAAATAACAAATGAATAAAAGGGACAAGAAATAAATAAATGATAACTAATAAACAAATAAACAAATAAAATCAACCAGTAAATAAATAACAGCAATCACTCGAACTGACTGCATTTTGCCGTAAAATAATGTTTTAAATATAAATAAGAACCAATTCAAACTACCCTTCTTATCAAACGAAATGGTTATGCCATTAAGAGGCGCCTAATAAACGCCATTAAGAGACGCCCAAAAAAGTGGCACCGAAAATTACCTGGCGGTTATTGACCTCCTACCCAATACCCTACGCCATCAAGTAGTCCGCAACCGCCTCTATGATCGTTTGAGCCGCTCAAAAAATTGTGCAACCTGTCCTAACATGAGAGACGGGGATTGCATGAGTTCAGGTACAGTATACTTGACCAGTAAACTTGATCTCACGTAAGGCATGCGCTGAGGAAAGGGTAGACCACTTTTTGTCCACATAAAAGAACATCTAGATGGAAAAGATAAAATTCGATAAAGCATTCCTCTAGGCACACATTGGGCACAAAAGCACAATGCCGATGATTTTGAAGTGACTGTCGAGATCCCAGCGCAGGAATCAAAAACGTCAACGTACAAGACTCTTCAGCCGAATCCATAGATGAACCGCAAATGTGAAGGCCTCACTATCACAATTGACCTGGCGCCTTTTTTAAATGATTTTTTTCAATCTGTATGGGTCTCGCTCCTCATCCCACGTGAGCAACACTAGAGTATTGCCAGTCGTAACAGCACGATGAGCAGTTTTTGAACAAATTGGCTTTTATTTGTATGTTAGATCTTCATTATCACTTCAGATAGCTCACCAATTTATATGGGTATCTTTACATAAAATACATCCAGGCACTCAAGAAGAAAAAGTCACCGAAACGTTAACCGTCGAACCACAGCAGCAACAAGAACAGCAACAACAGCAATAACAACAATAACAGCTGATACCAACCTCCCCTCAGCTCAACAAAGGCGCTTCGTAACGGCATATGTATAGATACAATGACTGTTTATGCCGAGGCTTATAGAAAGTCGGTCATTTGAGATTAAGCAGCGTCGATTTACACTCTATCATAAACAGGACAGCGTTTGTCTGTCGTTAGAATAGTACACCATCTCCAACGTCGTGGTTGTGTAAAGGATGACTATTGCCCCTATCGTCAACAAGGACGCTTCGCACGTTTTACGTTTACGTTTCTACGTATTCAAAGAACTCTCAGAAAGTGCTCAGAAAACAATAGTTCTCAAGCATATCGCATCCGAGATACAAGTTCTAATGACGACGAAGGTCCAGTGCACGTAGGCAGCAATTTGAAACAACTGCCTCAAGTGTATAAACGTAACTGTCTTACCAAAAACCACTTGCAAAAATGTCGAAATTTCACGATTTAGCAGTTGTTTGCAACTTAGATGAGAGTAGGAAGGTAAGAAAAATGTTGCATAAATTAATGCCGCACGAAATCAATGAAGAGCACCAAGTCTGTCATCCCGAATTCAGCCCTGTGCCTTTTTAACGCAATAAAAGCTATTAGTTTCCGAATTGTGTTGTGATGTGCGATCGAAAGAGGTATCCTGTGTGACAACCGACGATTTATTTGTGTGACTCGATGAGGTGAGGTTTTTCAGATCCCAATTCGCGCGAGCAGACGGTTATGGTGACTGTTTCATTTTCCGTGAAGGGAATCATATCATACAAGATATTTAAACTTGGCGGCACAACGACGAGAGAGAATAAAATTTTGAAAGTCAATGTGATCCTGCAAAAGCTCCAGGCTATGTGTCCGCGCACAGCCAAATGACAAGGTTCAATCCTCTCGAACAACAACGCCCGACTACGCATCGGGCATCGAACTCTGCAGAACAGGGGTGAATTGGGCAACGGAACTCACCTTCACAGCCCATACTCATTCAAGAACCATTAAGATCCGAAGAGGAGAACTTGCCCAACAAGCAAATTATAGATCGATTTGAAATTTGATGTTTCTTGAGATGACAGGCTCTCCGAGAATCAAGGCAAGTAAGTGATAGGAGCATTAAGAGAACACAACAGCATTTAGTTATTAACAGTTCGAAATAATTCTACATCATTCCACATGAAGCAACAATCCTCAAAAGCCTTGGTACTTGTTATATTGTTCACATTTATTAAGTGTTTACTACCCTTCTAATTAAGAAGTAGTTGTATAAACACAGATTAGCAATTTTCAACACTTTTTTTAACAGTAACGGTTTTTAAATCGTTGAGCTTACACGAGGTTGATAAATAGGTTTACTTCGGCTAACGTTCCGACGTTTTCGTCTTCATCAGAGACGATGATCCGTGTCGGTGGTCTAGAATTGTTCGTTACCTCGATGTAGCGTCTTCGTTGTCAAGAGCCAAAAACCACTTGCAAAAATGTCGAAATTTCACGATTTAGCAGTTGTTTGCAACTTAGATGAGAGTAGGAAGGTAAGAAAAATGTTGCATAAATTAATGCCGCACGAAATCAATGAAGAGCACCAAGTCTGTCATCCCGAATTCAGCCCTGTGCCTTTTTAACGCAATAAAAGCTATTAGTTTCCGAATTGTGTTGTGATGTGCGATCGAAAGAGGTATCCTGTGTGACAACCGACGATTTATTTGTGTGACTCGATGAGGTGAGGTTTTTCAGATCCCAATTCGCGCGAGCAGACGGTTATGGTGACTGTTTCATTTTCCGTGAAGGGAATCATATCATACAAGATATTTAAACTTGGCGGCACAACGACGAGAGAGAATAAAATTTTGAAAGTCAATGTGATCCTGCAAAAGCTCCAGGCTATGTGTCCGCGCACAGCCAAATGACAAGGTTCAATCCTCTCGAACAACAACGCCCGACTACGCATCGGGCATCGAACTCTGCAGAACAGGGGTGAATTGGGCAACGGAACTCACCTTCACAGCCCATACTCATTCAAGAACCATTAAGATCCGAAGAGGAGAACTTGCCCAACAAGCAAATTATAGATCGATTTGAAATTTGATGTTTCTTGAGATGACAGGCTCTCCGAGAATCAAGGCAAGTAAGTGATAGGAGCATTAAGAGAACACAACAGCATTTAGTTATTAACAGTTCGAAATAATTCTACACCATTCCACATGAAGCAACAATCCTCAAAAGCCTTGGTACTTGTTCTATTGTTCACACTTATTAAGTGTTTACTACCCTTCTAATTAAGAAGTAGTTGTATAAACACAGATTAGCAATTTTCAACACTTTTTTTAACAGTAACGGTTTTTAAATCGTTGAGCTTACACGAGGTTGATAAATAGGTTTACTTCGGCTAACGTTCCGACGTTTTCGTCTTCATCAGAGACGATGATCCGTGTCGGTGGTCTAGAATTGTTCGTTACCTCGATGTAGCGTCTTCGTTGTCAAGAGAAAGTTAAGAACACTTATTATAAAGTATTTTTAGGTCAAATTACCACATGCTATACAAATGAAGCGACAGGCACTGACAGGCATCAAGTGAAAAGCTGCAACGTCTGAGAAATCAGGAAAACTGTATGAATGGAGTTGTCCATCTAAAAAGAAGAGGTTATCGCAAACTTAAAGCCAAACAAAATGCTCCATTGGGCGCGCATAGAACGCGGAGACATAACGAGAAAGGTTTTAAAGCAGAAATGATCATCGTCGTACAGAAAACAACAGCGCGCAAAACACTCGAAAGATTACGGACTTATTTCTACAATCTGGAAATGAACTGCAGGCAGGAGTGCCCCGTAGTCATTCGTGATCTCACACAGCGTTTAAGCCTGTTGTTTTAATGTGAGAGGCACATTACGCTTCCATGTGAGCATCGCGAGATCGGTCTGACTCCTAGTAAGCGGTGAATGGGCGGAGAAACTGTTTCGCCTTCGATGGGATTCAAATCTTCGTTTAGAGTTTCCTCTGTTTTGTTACAAAGGTGTTTGGCTGGGTAACTTGCAGTCAACTTGAACATGCGAGGCTCTGAAGAAGGCGAAATCCAGGGAACCTCAGCTTTGCTGTAGTAGAGAATAAGGCACCAGCTTTTTTTCTTAAATTCCGAAGACCGACTTTCTATTAACCTAGGCATTGGTTGATAATTCGATGTTTTTCTTCAACAAGCACACACAGGGTTGCTATTATAGAATTTATTAGGAGAGAATAGCTGACGTTTCGATGATTTCGCCTTATTGAGAGCCCGGAAGGGTCAAACTGAGATGCGATCAACTCAGCCAAGCACTTTCATAACCTTAGTAGATAAAATTTAACAAATAAATTAGTATTCTCATAAGAAACAGCTTCATTTAAACACCTACCGTTTATTTCCTGTAAGTATCTAAGTCAGTTGGTGGATAGCAGCCGCACAGAGTACTACATGGGCGAGGACTGCGCCTGTGCTGTCATTGGATTAGCCTGAGGTACGGCGCCAGGTCACGCGTGGTGACGAGACACTCCTCCTTGCGGTTCATTTTTGAATTTTTGGAATTGATCCAAAACGCTTCAAGAGCTTCACGCGCTGATGTTTTCGATTCGTGCGTGAGGATAGTGACTCCTACTTCAAAATCGCCCCGTTATGTTCCTTCATCCTATGCGCGCCTAGTGGAGTGTTTGGTTTTAATTTAGAGTTACCGACTAGGTGTTCTTTTATGCGGACGCAGAGCGGTCTACCCTTTTCGCCAGCGTATTCGTCCCCGCATGCTTTACATGCGATCAGGTAGACTGAACCCGAGGTCATGCAGTCACCGTCTCTACCGTTAGGGCAAATTATGCAGTTTTTCCTTATACATAGACGGTCCTATAGGCGCTCGCGAACTAGCTGGCGTCTTAAAGCGTCCGGAGGTATTTCTATCACTCTTAAGGAATTCTCTAAACCAGCTCTTATTAAGCAACGTTTTATGGCTGCACTTATTTCGCTAGAAATAAAGGGCAAGAGGAACGGAGCCTTGTTTTCGCTAGAATTATCGCTCTGGGGTGTGGTTTTCCTCTATGCCTATGCCGAGAAGCTACGCTTCGTAACCATTTGAAATGTCTACTTGGCGCGCCAGTTTCGAGGATTCTTTCCTTTGCTCTCTACCTGTGCACACGTTGGCGGCGGTTCGAAACATATGTCTTATAATTTTTAACGTATTTCTTAACCGCCATTTTAGTGTGTGAGGAATGAAAGGAGAGGTAATGAACCAGTATATTCTTACTGCTTGGCTTTCGATACCATTTTGTGATGTAGCCGTTTTCGGATAGGTTAATTTGAACGTTTAGGAATGAAATCCGGTTTTCTTTCGGTTTCTCACGGGTGAATTTTATGTACTCTGACTGTTTGTGCAATAACTCAAAACACAACAAAGAGATCATCTTGGTCGTGTAATATGAGAAGCTTCTGTGGGCTTTGCGAATGCTTTTCCCAGCACGAGGATTCTTTCCTTTGCTCTCTACCTGTGCACACGTTGGCGGCGGTTCGAAACATATGTCTTATAATTTTTAACGTATTTCTTAACCGCCATTTTAGTGTGTGAGGAATGAAAGGAGAGGTAATGAACCAGTATATTCTTACTGCTTGGCTTTCGATACCATTTTGTGATGTAGCCGTTTTCGGATAGGTTAATTTGAACGTTTAGGAATGAAATCCGGTTTTCTTTCGGTTTCTCACGGGTGAATTTTATGTACTCTGACTGTTTGTGCAATAACTCAAAACACAACAAAGAGATCATCTTGGTCGTGTAATATGAGAAGCTTCTGTGGGCTTTGCGAATGCTTTTCCCAGCATCTGCAGCTTCGACTATTACTGCTGCTCTTCTCTCTTTAAGATCTTCTTTTATCGCCTGTCTGCATTGTTTCGCAAGCTCGGACGTTAGTTCGCCGTTGCCCGCAGCTCGTGCGATTCCACGCTGCCGTATTAGCCCGAGAGTTTCTGGAGACAGACGTCTCTTGGTGACTTTCGAACTCTCAGCTTTCATAGCGCTAGCGTGAAGATGTTGAATGAGCCGATTGTATTCCTCGTCGATGTTATTGATAACGGCATCTTAACGACAGTAGACTAATGTGTTGAATAAGTCTCAGTTTGTGGTGGTTTTGGAAATTCGGCTTTGAATTTAGCTGCTTTTTCTGCTTTTCGAGAGAAATAAAATCTTGCACGACGGAGACGGTGGTCTGATCCCGTGTAGAATTTTGGGACAACAGCGACATCAGTAGGCATAACTTTCTATTTGCTATGATGTGGTCTATTTCGTTATGGTACTCTCCATTTAGAGATTCGCACGTCCTGCGTTGAGTGTGAGGCTTCTGGAATGGCTAGCTACCATGGATGGTCTTGGTCGAAATGATAAACTCAGAGACCCGCTCACCCTGTTTATTCCATTCTAATCCGTGGGTCTCAATGTGACGTTCCTCAGACGATCTTCTTGGCCAAACTTGGCACTGAAATCTCCAATGATGACCTTGAAGAATGTATGGTCTTCTCTGTAGAACCTCTCCAAGTCCATGTAGAACGCTTCGACTTCTTCGTCGTAGTTTGATGTCGGCGAGTAAATGACGAGGATTGTCAAAGCCGGTATTTATCCACATCTTTTTAATCGCAACATCCGATTCGGGTGGTAAGCTGTTCGAATGAATCGATGTTCATGGACAAACTTGTGTTGACGAGAACGCCGACACCGCCTGCTCCTCTACTGTCGCATGTTCCGAGGAAGAGTTCTTCTCCAGAGTCATAGACGGCGTTGAATGGGTGGCGTCGTCTCGTCTCGGCCAGTCTGATGATATCGTGCCTCATCATTCTTGCTTGCATGAGCAAGTCTTTTATCGAGGAATCGGATGCAAGTGTACGTGCATTGTAGGTACAGATCGTCACCATAGTTCTTGATCCAGGCAGTTTCCATTGGCCATGAGATTTTAGCAGCCTCTCCGTACTCGTCCTACCCAGAGCGAGTAACTGGGGAGCTCTTTTGGGGTCAGGGAATGAGGCCCGTTTTTTTCACTGTGTTTAGCGTTTTATATCCACGTACAGCTTGCTGGGCTCTGAACGTGGGGGCTGGTTATACTCACGGGTAGCTTGCCAGGCTTTCCTACAGTGGACATGGAGCTTAATTGTTGGAGACGACTCCTAACCGCCTCCCATATACTTCTTTGTCACTTGATTGCAGGCTTTTGCCCGAATTGACTCGTAGAATACAATCCGCATAAAGCGAGAACACGCCCACACCCGCATGCATGAATACGCCAAGCAAATACAGAAAGTATGTGCGAAGTCGAAGCATCAGAAACAGGGAGTCCATCCCCTGGATCCACCTGCGTCTCAGGAAAGCAAAGGTCGCTTTTGGTCAGCGATTAACCCCCTATCCGCGACCTGGGGACGCGCCACGTAGCCTCGCGACTAACCGGCTCGCGATCCCTCATATGAGGGAGATCAGTGGTCATTCGAAATGTACTAGCGAATTATGGTTCTTCTCCTGTGCCATAACAGTTATCAGTACAGATGCCGCTACAAAGTCTATCGTTTTTCTAACAGAAAATCTGTTAACATTCTTAACCGTTTTTGTTTACTGCCTACTCTCTTTAATGGCAGGGTATATTGCGAAATATAACTTTAATGAAGCTGCCATTAAAAAGAGTAGGCAGTAAACAAAAACGGTTAAGATTGTGATTATAACTGGGGCCTCAGCTTAATTGGGTTCATTGCCGATTTGTGCTCCCCAGATCAATCCCGCTGTTAGGTGATTGCTGTTGGCAAAAAGATCGATGGAACTAGCTGAGAGACAGGCGAAACGAAGGACCCGCATGGTGTGGTGGTGAGCGCGTTACTCCCCGGAAAGAACAGTAGGGCGTTCGTTCCCCACCATAGACACCTGCGGTCCAGAGTTTTGCAAATATCTCAGCTTCATTAAAGTTATATTTCCGTTAACATTTTCGATATTGATTGATCTTGTAGAACCTGACGTGAATAAACAAACAGCTCCTCAATTCTAGGTCCTTGCATAAAGTTGGATACAATAGGATTACCAAACAATCTCCATCCTAAGATGGGGCTACACAAGCTCCTTCTTCTTATTAACGCTTATAACATGCCACCATTCGATCCTTAGCAGATCTCCTTCATAACTAGATCCCATGAAGTATCCACAAATATCTCGTCTTAAAACACACTTTTATTAAACTTTGCCAAAATTAATCGAAGAAGGTATCACCTAAAATGTCTCAAAAATGGATTATTTCGTACAGGCAAGAGGATATTGATTCAGTCCAAACAGCATGGCTTCGATGATATTAGAGGTCATGCTACACCGCATTTATTTGTCCACTTGTCGCTGACCTCAGCTTTGTCATTATCTGCAGGTACATTGGCACCCATAGATTCTTCTTCTTCTTTTTCTTCTTCTTCTTCTTTAGAGTTGGCCTCGAAAAGCACAGCAGAGTTTCACGGTCTCCTTGGCCTCGTGAACTAAGTTGTGCTCATTCCCGAATAGCGGTGCATAACTCTTTTCATTCCCATATTTCAAGTGTATAGTTTAAGTATGTGAAAGTGTACTTCTGATCAGTAAAGGCCACCAGACTGATAAGTATAGAAAGTTATTGCAAAATAGTAAAGGTAAAAGAGGAAGGAAAATTCAGTGGAGAGGTTTAACATTTGTAGAATGGAAAAGACACCTTGGCCGAAAGTTTGAAATCTCAAATAACGGAAGAAAACTGTGGCTTGACATGCTAGTTTGAAAATCGACGAGGAAAACTGTCTCCTTCTAATAAATTAAATTCAAAGAACCAAGAACAGCAATTTCTTAGAGCCTTATAACAAGGATAAATAAAGGATAAAACTAAGCATCCATTAATGCCTGAGGGATTCGCCATGCGTTCGACGTTATCAAGCATCGTTAAAGGTGATTAAATGCATATCTGGTCTACATGGCCTACCGATGCATCCAATCGGTGCTCTTATCCTCCCAGAAAGGTCTGGCGCCAGTTTCTCGACCCCAGAATGATGGAATGCTTGGTGAGCTTGGGGTGTAGGATTGTAGCCATTTGTATTGCAAGACACCTTTACCACTGCACTACGGGAGCAAACATGAGCAGAATATATATTAGAAGAATCGAATGCAAAAATCAAATTGGTGGCCTAAAAAGCACAAATCTGTGCGACAATATGAGCCATATTCAGCAATCAGAGCACGTAAAGTAAAATCGGACTCGATAAATTCATAGGAAACCTAATCGGTGTGAAATTTTTACATGAAATCAAATTTGGACCTAATACCACAGAAACGGTACGTAACAGCAAAGCTACATTTGGCCAGAGAACACATATACGCAATTGTTCTCTTCAAAAAATTCGTAATCGCAATGTGAGCCTCAGAGCTGACCTAGTGAGAATTGGGAAGGACCTGTACTCTCAGAAAAGGTCAACATATAGGCGCTTCATGGGCGAAGTGAAAATGATTGAGATTCATGTTATCAAATCTTCTTCACAATAACAAGGATAAAGTGCGAAGACCTATTTTCCATCATGAGGAAGTTATTGTAACTTTTTTAATACGGAAAAGACAGACTTATCACTCATTACTTCAATTCTGGAAAAACAATTACGACAGGAGATTGTTGACAGGAAATACATCACAAACTGCATATACACATTTGCGAGCGGCAGTGATCAATCGAAAGGGAACAATTCTGTTTTGTGGCAACGGCCACGCCTGATCCGGTGTTACCACTAAGCACCTCTCCATCCTCCCCTCCCTTTTTGAGCCCCACGACGATTCGAATAAATATAACATAGTTGAGCAATATGAAATGCAACGACAAAGAAACTAAGATATAAGAAAAAGTCGGGCCTTATGTGGGTCATATCTCAACATCTCCACGTGGTGGTATTTTATATCGTACCCAGTCGAGAAAAAATGTACAGTAAAGAAAAGTTAAAAAAATTGTTGAACAGTATTCCCAATTTGCCACAATAGCAAAAATTCCCATGGGTTCAATTCTCCATATCCATCTTCCGTTCGTGTGATATAAAAACACATGCGGACACCGGCAAGATTCGCTCTCAACTCGCATGCGGACACGATCACAGATTCTTGATGTGAGCTAAAAACATGTAAGCTAATTTGGTAAGTAGCTCCTCACTAAACGAAATTTGAATCCCTTTAGAGTAGACTACAGATTCTTTCCCATTTAATTTTAATCAGGCTATCGATTTGTCTCCGCAATGCTTTTAAAGCACAAACTGCTGCATCCCGAAAAAGGAGTATTTGTTGAAGCATGAACTCAATCTTATCCTCATATACTGGCCATATAAGGCCATTCATTCGGAAATCAGTGGGTTCTTGTCTCATTTTTCTTGTAGCAACAATTTTTCTTTTCGAATGCTCAACCATTACATATTATTGCAAAGGTCATTTTATGCACTTTTCCTCGGCACAATTGAATTACTCACTTGCTTGATCCACGGATCTCCCTCATGTGAGGGATCTCGAGCCGGTTAGTCGCAAGGCTACGTATTGAAGTGAGCTAAAAACATGTAAGCTAATTTGGTAAGTAGCTCCTCACTAAACGAAATTTGAATCCCTTTAGAGTAGACTACAGATTCTTTCCCATTTAATTTTAATCAGGCTATCGATTTGTCTCCGCAATGCTTTTAAAGCACAAACTGCTGCATCGCGAAAAAGGAGTATTTGTTGAAGTATGAACTCAATCTTATCCTCATATACTGGCCATATAAGGCCATTCGGAAATCAGTGGCAGATTTCTTGTCTCATTTTTCTTGTAGCAACAATTTTTCTTTTCGAATGCTCAACCATTACATATTATTGCAAAGGTCATTTTATGCACTTTTCCTCGGCACAATTGAATTACTCACTTGCTTGATCCACGGATCTCCCTCATGTGAGGGATCTCGAGCCGGTTAGTCGCAAGGCTACGTGGCGCGTCCCCAGGTCGCGGATAGGGGGTTAATCGCTGACCAAAAGCGACCTTTGCTTCCCTGAGACGCAGGTGGATCCAGGGGATGGACTCGAAGAAGTCGAAGCGTTCTACATGGACTTCGAGAGGTTCTACAGAGAATACCATGCATTCTTCATGACCATAATTGGAGATTTCAATGCCAAGATTGGACCAAGAAGATCGTCTGAGGAACGTCACATTGGGATCGACGGATTAGAATGGAATAAACAGGGTGAGCGGCTCTCTGATTTTATCATGGCGACCAAAACCATCCATGGTAGCTCGCCATTCCAGAAGCCTCACCCTCAACGCAGGACGTGCGAATCTCCCAATGGAGAGTACCATAACGAAATACACCACATCATAGCAAATAGAAAGTTATTCCTAACCGATGTCGCTGTTGTCCCAAAATTCTACACGGGATCAGACCACCGTCTCCTTTGTGCAAGATTTTATTTTTCGCGGAAAGGAGAAAAGGCCGCTAAATTCAAAAACCGAAGTACGAGAACCACCACAAACTGGGACTTATTCAACTCATTAGTCGGCTGTTGGGAAGATGCCGTTGTCGACAACATCGACGAGGAATACGATTGGCTTATTGAAAATATCTTCACGCTAGTGCTATGAAAGCTGAGAGTTCGAAAGACACCAAGAGACGTCTGCCTCCAGAAACTCTCGGGCAAATACGCCATCGTGGAATCACACGAGTTGCAGGCAACCGCGAACTAACGTCCGAGCTTGCGAAAAAATGCAGACAGGCGATAAAAGAAGATCTTAAAGAGAGAACAACAGCAGTAATGGTCGAAGCTACAGAGGCTGGGAAAAGCATTCGCAAAGCCCGCCGAAGCTCCGCCAATTACAAGACCAAGATGATTCACGGTCAACGGAACGAATATCTCCGAATGCTCCAGTTATGTCTATCTAGGTCGGGAAATCAATAAGATGAACGACTTAGCTCCAGAGCTGAGCAGAAGGAAACGAGCGGCTTGGAGAGCTTTTAAGAGCATCGAGGATGTAGTGAAGAGAACAAAGAACACCCGACTCCGCGCCCACCTTTTCGACTCAAGGGTTCTTCTTGCCCTAACGTATGCGTCAGAAACCGCGTCGCTACGTAAGCAGGATGAAAGTTCACTCAGCGTTATCGAAAGCGCAGTCGAAAGTACGATGTTAGGAGTATCCCGTTTCACACAAGTAAGGGATGAGATCCGAAGCCCGGACCTACGTCAACGATCGAAAGTCAAAGATGCCGCTCTGTACGCCAAACAGTCGAAGATAAGGTGTGCCGGACACGTAGTGCGTATGAATGATAACCGATGGACAAGAGCTGTTAGTGACTGGATTCCTCGGCATGTCAAACGTACTGCAGGAAGACCACCGACTCAGTGGTCAGAGTTCTTCACGAAAAGCCTGAAAGAAAGATGTGATGCTCGACGAGTCCCTAAAGCGAGCAGAACCTACTGGGCTACTCTTGCACGCGACAGGGAAAAATGGAGAATTTACTGGCGCCAGCTCGAGTCACTCGGCGATCAACGGGACTGCAGGTGATGATACTTGAACGGCCCGTTCTCACTAGTTGTGCTAGCCCCAGCATAATCACCATTTTTTGAGATTTGCTGGCTATGCCATTGTGGTTACCTGGAATCCCCAGGACAGCCTGGCCAAAGTCTGCCCCATGTCGCCACCACGATAGGCAGTCGCAGCCCTTGTGGATCACAGGGAGATTTGCAACCATGTAATTTTGATACCAGGACGGTGGTGGATTTTGGGGTGGGTTGGTTTGAAAAATTGAATTAGAGAATAAGATAAAACACAGCTCTCGGCGTTGATCCCTCAATCAATCCCTGGAAGATGCACCGTCCATTCGACTTTACTAGGTATAGTAAGAGGTGACTGAATGTATATTTGCTCTATAAATGATTAGCGGTGGCCTACCGATGTATTGAGCAAGTGCTGCTGTCCTTCCAGACAAGTGTGGCACAAATTTGCCAACCGCGGAGGGATGGAGGGCCTATTGGGCCCTAGGGCGCAGGCATCAATCCCATGTTTATTGCAGGGTGTCTCCGACCACTACACTGCACGCGCTCCCTCACAATTAAATTATAGTATGAAATGTTGCAAACGTTATTTCGGAAAAATTTAAAAGGTTAAAATTTCAAGCACCAAACCGGCAATGTCGACAAATCTACTTCTATGAGTTGAAACTCCAACGAAGTGCTGCTCAAAGGTCGCAAAACAGCTATGGGGGCAAGGAATTGTTTAACGCACTGCCTATAAGACGTTGCTTTGGAGAGTTTCGTCGCAGAGAATTCAATTTTCAAGAGGAGTGATCTCGCGGAAGTTGTTCTGCCATTAACGACGATGAAACGAAGGAAAGATTTTCAAATCGACGATCATTTAACCTCTGTTGCAAAACAATCAACACGTTTTTAAATTGTTGAGCCTACACGAGGTTGACAATTTGTTTTATTTCGGTTAACGTTTCGGCGTTTTCGTCTTCATCAGAGTCGACGCTCAGTGTCTGTGGTCCATAGTTGTTCATGATCTCGATGCGGCGTCTTCGTTGTCGTACCGAAACGGTATTGGTTTCGATGAACACAATCAACAACTGCGGACCAACGACCCGGATCATCGGCTTTGATGAGGACGAAGACGTCGAAACGTCAACCGAAATAAATTTATTTATCGACCTCTTCTAAGCTCAACAATTTAAATAAGTAATGAATTTAAGGATTCTGTGGAGAAAATGCAAACGCAACTGTTTGTGAGCTTCCAATGGAAGAAGAAAGGAACCGTTGTATGCATCTCAAGTGTTTTGAGTCATCTAAAAAGGAATAGAAAGTCGAAAACGCTTGGCAAACGGAAACCGCACGAATTGAACGACAATCTTCGAAACCGCCGTTTTTATGTTTGGCGGAGCCTCTTCAACGCAATGAGAATGACCCGCTTCTCGACCGCATTGCAACGTGTAATGAGAAGTGGATCCTATACGACAACCGGCGAAGGAGAGCTAAGTGCACCGCGATGGATTTCTTAACAGTTCCCAGCCAAGATACCACCAAAAGCAGGTGACAATGAGCGTTGGGTGGTTTGAAGATGGTTTGATCAATCAAAGTTACCTGAATCCGGGTAAAACGATAACGGAAGAAAAGCACGTCCAGGAAGCCGAAGAAATGGACCATAAGTACCAACGGGTAAGCTCTAATTGGTCAGTCCTATCGTGTGCACTATTAGTTCCTTTCAATAAAAACATTTTCGCATTTGCACTACCGACGCATCACAAGTTGAACAAGCTTGGCTACGAAGCCCTCTCTCATTCACCACACTTGGCAACTCCTCTCGCTCCCGAACTATTATTTTTTTTAAGCATATCGACAAGTTTTTGCACCATAAATGCTTCAGAAGCCAAGCTAAGGCGTGAACTACCTTAAACGACTTCATCGCCTTCAGAAATCTAAAATTCGGCACACCTGACATATGTTAACATGTATCTCATTAGGAAAAATGTGTAGATCCTGTATCATTTGTATCATTTGCAGCCCTATTGATCGCCCAGTGACTCAAGCGGGCGTCAGCAAGCCTTCTGTTTCTTCCTGTCGCGTGAAAGAATAGCCCAGTGGGTTCTGCTCTTTAGCATCTCATTTTTTTTCCAGACTTTTCGTGAAGAACTCTGACCATCGGATTGGTGGTCTTCCTGCAGTAGGTTTGAAATCCCGAGGAATGCAGTCACTAACGGCTCTCGTTCACTGGTTGTCGTTCATACACATTACGTGTCCGGCCTACCTTATTTTCGAATGTTTGGCGCACTAAAACGACACCTTTCATTTTTGGTCGTTCACGCATGTCGGAGCTTCGGATTCCTTTCTTTAGTTGCGTGAAACGGGATACTCTCAGCTCCACCTTTCGACTGTTCAATTACGTGTCTGGTCTTTTATTCTGCTTAGGCAGCCACCAGGTTTCTGATGCACACGTTAAGGTAAGAAGTACCGCTGAGCCACGGAGTCGGGTGTTCTTTGTTCTGTTCACTACATCCTCGATGCTTTTGAAAGCTCCTCAAGCTCCTCGTTTCCTTCTGCTCAACTCTGGAGTTAAGTCGTTCATTGTGTTGATTTCCCAACCTCGATAGACATAACTGGACCATTCGGAGACACACATTCCGGTGAGCGTAAATCTGGAATACGAAGCCAATCCGTTCCTCATCAATATCGTTTTTGTGAGATTTGGTCGAAGACCAATCTTTCCACACGCGTTATCAAAGTCCGCAAGCATACGTTCCGCTTCGCTAATGTCTGGTGTTACAAGGACGATGTCATCAGCAAAGCGATGGTGTAACTGCCAACCACCGATTTTCACTCTCGTGTTGTCCCATTCCAATGTTCGCATGACGTTTTGGAGGGTGGCGGTAAATAATTTTTGCGAGATGGTATCACCTTGCCTAACTCCTCTTTTGACGTCAACGTTAATATCCTTGTAGAATGGTGATATGTTGGTTATGAAATTTTTGTACAGCCGACGAGGTATCTTTGTGTTCTGACTAGGAAATTTCTGATTATCAAGGGCCTTCCATAACTCGATGGAGGTGAGACAGAGCGGTTTTTTGTACTCTCGCAATACTTCAATGAGTAACTCCCACGTCCGACTTTCTATTAACTTCGGCATTGATGAAATAATTCTTTTTACATCTGTTCAGCAAACACGAGGTGTTATTTTATTTCTTTATTTACGTACAAGCTGACGTTTCGGCAAATTTCGCCTTCTTCAGAGCCGCTTTCTATGAGAATTCCACTTAATATGTTATGTGGAGACCAACCGCGCAGTGTTC
>MQTX01000415.1:31328-48996 GCA_009735665.1 Angiostrongylus cantonensis | reverse complement strand
GAGTTCGAAGGTCACCAAGAGACGTCTATTTCCAGAAACTCTCGAGCTAATACGCCAGCATGGAATCGCACAAGCTGCAGACAACCGTGAACTAACGTCCGAGCTTGCGAAACAATGCAGACAGGCGATAAAAGAAGATCTTAAAGAAAGAAGAGCAGCAGTCATATTCTAAGCTGCAGAGGCTGGGAAAAGCATTCACAAAGCCCTCCCAAGCTTCGCCAATTACAAGACCAAGATGATTGCACTCCGACGCCCAGACGGAACAATAACAGTGTCCAGAAAGGCAATGGAGAAACTCATCGAATACTACTCAGATCTCTTCGATAGCCATGTTCACCCTCCGCCATATGAAATAAAAGAAGATGGATATGTTGTACCACCGGTTCTCTCTTCGGGAATCCGACATGCTATTTTGTCGCAAGAAATTGAACAGTATCAGGTCTGGAGAGGATAAGATCTGAACACCTGAAGAACCCTTCTCCAGTTCTCGAAAGTACACTGGCTCGACTCTTCACAGGTTGCCTGCCTGAATGTAGGTAGAAGACCAGCAAGGCAGTGCTCTTATTCAAGAAGGCTGATATCTATGACATCGGCAATTATTGCCCAATCTGTTTGCAGTGTATCGTCTAGACACTTTTCACTCAAGTCATGCACAACTGAATTCACACGATACTGGGCGAAGGGCCGCCATGTGAGCAAGCAGGATTTCGAAAAGTACTTAGTACGATGGACCATATCCACATAAAAATAAGACTTATTGAAGTGTGTGAAAGTACAAGAAACCATTCAGTATCACTTTCATTGCTTTAAGGTATTCATGAAAGACGTGGAAAGCATGTACCTACTATACATACTCAATATATAAAGATTCTTCGTAAACTGTATAGAAATTTCACCACCAAGATATCACCATTTTGCAACTATATTAACATCGACCTCAAAAAAGTAGTTAGGCAAGTGATACCATCTCGCCAAAATTATTCGACTGATCCAAAGCTTCGATCTCCGTCAGTGATCAAAATCAGAGACTCCGTTCTACACGCCAAACTGTACGAAGATGAGGTGGGCTGGAAACGTAACAATTATGAACGACAACCGATGGACAAGTGCCGTTAGTGATTGGATTCTTCGGGATGACAAACGTACTGCAATAGGACCACCGATACAGTGGTCCGACTTCTTCACGGAAACCCAGAAAGAAGAAATGTTGCTCAACGAGTTTCTAGAGCGAGTGCATCCCACTGAGCTGTTTTTTCACCGGACAGGGAGAAATGGGAGACTTAGTGGCGTCACTTCGAGTTATTCGACGGCCAAAGGCACAACAAGTGAAACAGGCGAATGGCGTGTTGTTTTGAAGCTCAATGAATAAAAGTGAATGATATGAGTAGCGAAGAACGGAGAGTAGGCAGTTTGATTTTGAGAAATGGGACGCATGATATGCTTTATTGTTTTACCAGTAAATAAAATGTTACACTACCAGACAATTTTCACCTATCGATAGTGTACGACTTCGTTCCAGATTGATAAGGCCAATAGTTTCTTTGATATTTAGCTTTCTATTCACCGGTACAAGCTTCTAATAATGCGGGTTGCCGAATGCTTAAAGCAAACAATATTTTCTTGCTAGCAAAAACGCTTAGTGTGTCGTTGTCTCTAAAATAAAGCACGTAGTTTTTCTCTGAAGGTGGAAGTAAAGCACAAAGCAAGGTTGAATCATCAATAAGGCATTTGCTCTAGAAATTAACTAATATTTAAGTTGCAGGACGCTATGTATATGTGGTGTGAAATGAGAGAACACTAATGAATTCATCGGAAATCACCTTGAAGGTGTTCAAATCTAGCACATTGTCCATCGGAGTAGTTTCTGCATTCATCATCTATTGAACCGTACTCGATGTGACCGATGAGTAATTATCATGTTATCAATTGAATGTTTCTTTTGATAATTTTGTCTGATATGAACCTCGCTTTTCTGTCTCACTTTCACACAACCAACGACGTGGAACGGTGAGTAAGCTGAGTCACTGGTTATCTCTAGGCACTAATTTGTTTCTCTATTTTACAGTGGAATAAAATAACATGAGCCTGCATGCTGAATTATTTGCACGGACTCGCCGGTCGCCATTACATCACTACTAGATGATTAGAATTCGTTTTGTCATATCTCGAAAACGGATATCTTATGTCCAGCTTTATACTATTAAACTAGAGGGTGTGTAGCGCAGAAATTAGAGGTTCTCGTGTTTCGGTTTCGCTAAGACCTCCAGACAGCAGATTGGTACACCATACTAGTCTGCAAAGATACCAGAACTGAACTGATGCATTATTAAGCCACAAAAAGTCATCGTACTCTTCAGATATGAATTCGACTGCTTCTAACGATGCATGATAAAGTAGGATGTAGGGCGCATCTCTTAGGGGTTTATCGAAGCCAACCGCTTTATTCCCTATCCTTTATGCTATTATAAACGACATTGCTTTGTAGTGAACTCATGGAGCAGCTGTGGAAGCTTTTTTAGACCCTTCGTTTAACTTAGTACCGTGACATTTCAGTTATAATGAGTGGAAACCAATTGATAAATGTGCTTTATACGCTTACTCGAACACCAAGTTCTGAACACATTGAATTAAAAAAATAACATTAAGTAATTAAAGAAAACAGAACAAACGGAAATTTATCGGGCGAAGCTTAGGTTTGTTTCAGATGACCTCGTGCAACGTCAATGATGGAGACCAAAAATTGACCTCAGAAACTTTGGAGGTGAATTATGAATAGAATTTGATGAAGTGCTTATCAAATGGTTTTTATTTTGTTATCCAAAAACCTAGAAAATTTTCAATGAAGTCTATAAGAGTTCCAGATTAAGAATAACAAGACGAAGAGAATGTCTTTGTTCCAGACTTCCAATCGAATTGAATGGTGTATAACAGGTTCTGAGCTGGGAATATGAATGAATCTCTCGTGAATCCTTCCCGCAAATCATGCTTTGATCGTTCAGTGGCTCTGGTAGAATTCGTCACTGATTAGGCAATTCTGAGCTCAGCTAACTCTTACACTGGAAAACGACAGCGCGCAAAAACCAAATGTTTGTGTCGAAACGATCTGATGAACTGCGCACAGAAACTCAACGTACAACTCGAAACGGTTTTTTTTTTCAAACAGATGGTTACTCATATGGTCATGGCATTTCATTGAAACGTTGATTATCACATTTCCATTTTATGTCAAAGCAAACATCTTCGCGTACTACCTTTCGAGAGATCACTTTTAGGCTCTTCTACGTGAGGCAACAACTGCCACTCATCGAGCAGTGAAAGCCATACGTTCGGCTGAAGAAGCTAAAAACCACGTACTCAAAGATATAAAATCCTTGACGACCTCCTACGACAGCCTCATTCGGAATGTATGACATTGTTTTTAGAGTATTTTCTACTCAATGATTCTATTTAGCATGCAACACAGATAACGAAGCATCCAGGCAGTCTCAAATGGAGTGAAAATCCTACATGTAGTGCAAATGGAAAACTAACTCAATCTTCTTCCATTAATGTCAGACTATTGTCGAAATAGTCCTCACAAACGGGAATTTGTAGCCTAAATTAGAGTAGACATAAGTTGTCTATGTGTGGGCTTAGAGCTAACTTGTGCTTTTCTCAACATGTCCCATACGAATCACAAGTCGTGATACAATCAAATTACCATACATTGGGATGTAAGGTGGGTGTATCAACTCTTATCCGAGCTAAGGTTAGGGGAGGGGACATATAGCGAAGTGGTTGGAGGTGCGTTACAATGCACACTGAATCGACCGGATCCAGGACATCTGGAGAAAGACTTGTCTGGGAATATAGGAACACTGACTTTATACATCGATAGGCTATCGTAAGCCACTTCACAATTCCGTTAAATATACAATTACATCTACATGATAAAGTCAAAGTCATGTCGCATTCCTCGAGGATTGATCAGCGCCGATGTTCCTATTTCTTTTGTGAAAAGGCGGACCACCACCAGTGTAGCGGTGTCAAATTTCTTGCAATTGATAAAGCTAATGAAAAAACTCCCTAACAGCATTGCTTACAAGAAAGAGCTTTTAGAAATGAAATCCAAAACAAAAGCATCCTGTTGTTTGTTGAGTAAAACTTCCAGACGATTATTAGACGTGTGAAAACTGTTTGGCATCGGTAAGGGAAGCAATTGGCCCTATGAAGCAAGTGTTGTTTTTTGCCCCGACGCGTTGACAAAACGCCGTGATTGAGCACATCGACGGAGGCTGCTGATAACCAAAGTGCTAAAACTGTTTGAACATACTTCATTGTTCGAGTACTGACTTAGTGTCTCCAAAGCCACGAGATCGAAAATTGCAGAACTTGGCGCTTATTGACCGACTCGACGAATCGGTTTATTCGGGACGCATTGATAATGCGCAGAAGAGAAGAAGGAACGAAGATGAGGCAAAAGCGATCGTCAAGCAAGCTGTGAGCCCCTTCGTAAATCAACGACTCACGCAGTTTCACATAGATGCTTTTACAGGAGTCGAATCCTTCAGAGAGCACCGATTTAAATCTGCTTGAACGTCACGTCGATGTCTTGCGAGTAGGTCATACAGAGATTTCTTGATTAAGGAACACCTACAAAGCGAGATGACAATCTACAGCTCTAGCCTCGAGCGTAGCTCTAACTGGGAATGAAATAAAGCTAAATTTATATGACAGTAGCGAGCAGTCATTTTTTGAAATTTATATCTAGTTTTTATTTCGTCCTCTCAAAGCATACTGTAAGAATACTGAATGCCTCTCAATGTGACATATTCTCCTCACAATGTTGATTTTTTCATAGAGTTAAGTTACGCTTTGACTTGTCAGCTTTACAGTTGAAGTTGTAGTTTCTTGCAGCTTTTCAATACTGCAGCACTTCAAGCCTGTTTTTAAAATGAATATTGCATTGACGAAGTCATGTTTACGTAGAAATAGTCAACCAAATTGGTTCAAGTTGTGTGCTTGGTAGCTCATCCAGTTTTCAACTCTTCTATTATGTTATTTAAACGCATTCATTTTTATTGTCCGTCGTTAAATTGAACTTAACAAGTTGAACAAACCATGGCATTAGAGGCGACTTACTGGGATGCACACCTCGATGGCTCGTCTTCACTAGTTGCCCCAGCATAATTTACACTTGCTGGTAAGCCACCGTGGTTCTCTGGAGATCCGAAGTAAGCCTAGCGAGAGCCTTTCTAAGGTCATCACTACTCTAGATAGACTTCGCCCTTGTGGATCAGGAAAATTTGCCACTATGTTTGACACCAGTATCATAGCAGTGATTCCTGCTATCAATTTACAATCAGCTGGATTTAGGGATAGAAACTTCGGAATCCTCAACTTGAGAGGCTTTTCTAAGGGCGAACCCCCCGCTCTACATCACAGACCCACACTCAGGAGTACCACCCAGCCACAATGAGGCGGCAAACCGTTGAGAGGTAAAAACGGTAGAATGGTACCCAGGATCGACTTTCTATTAACCTCGGCATTGGATTATGAATCCATCGTTTTCTCTTTCAGCAGTCGCGAGGTTGTTAAACAGCATACGTTTACTTCCATACAATAGCACACATACAATTCAACGTCTTGTTAACGGCCTAAGTCAGATAACATCGTTAGATTATTAGACGTGTGAAAACTGTTTGGCATCGGTAAGGGAAGCAATTGGCTCTATGAAGCAAGTGTTGTTTTTTGCCCCGACGCGTTGACAAAACGCCGTGATTGAGCACATCGACGGAGGCTGCTGATAACCAAAGTGCTAAAACTGTTTGAACATACTTCATTGTTCGAGTACTGACTTAGTGTCTCCAAAGCCACGAGATCGAAAATTGCAGAACTTGGCGCTTATTGACCGACTCGACGAATCGGTTTATTCGGGACGCATTGATAATGCGCAGAAGAGAAGAAGGAACGAAGATGAGGCAAAAGCGATCGTCAAGCAAGCTGTGAGCCCCTTCGTAAATCAACGACTCACGCAGTTTCACATAGATGCTTTTACAGGAGTCGAATCCTTCAGAGAGCACCGATTTAAATCTGCTTGAACGTCACGTCGATGTCTTGCGAGTAGGTCATACAGAGATTTCTTGATTAAGGAACACCTACAAAGCGAGATGACAATCTACAGCTCTAGCCTCGAGCGTAGCTCTAACTGGGAATGAAATAAAGCTAAATTTATATGACAGTAGCGAGCAGTCATTTTTTTAAATTTATATCTAGTTTTTATTTCGTCCTCTCAAAGCATACTGTAAGAATACTGAATGCCTCTCAATGTGACATATTCTCCTCACAATGTTGATTTTTTCATAGAGTTAAGTTACGCTTTGACTTGTCAGCTTTACAGTTGAAGTTGTAGTTTCTTGCAGCTTTTCAATACTGCAGCACTTCAAGCCTGTTTTTAAAATGAATATTGCATTGACGAAGTCATGTTTACGTAGAAATAGTCAACCAAATTGGTTCAAGTTGTGTGCTTGGTAGCTCATCCAGTTTTCAACTCTTCTATTATGTTATTTAAACGCATTCATTTTTATTGTCCGTCGTTAAATTGAACTTAACAAGTTGAACAAACCATGGCATTAGAGGCGACTTACTGGGATGCACACCTCGATGGCTCGTCTTCACTAGTTGCCCCAGCATAATTTACACTTGCTGGTAAGCCACCGTGGTTCTCTGGAGATCCGAAGTAAGCCTAGCGAGAGCCTTTCTAAGGTCATCACTACTCTAGATAGACTTCGCCCTTGTGGATCAGGAAAATTTGCCACTATGTTTGACACCAGTATCATAGCAGTGATTCCTGCTATCAATTTACAATCAGCTGGATTTAGGGATAGAAACTTCGGAATCCTCAACTTGAGAGGCTTTTCTAAGGGCGAACCCCCCGCTCTACATCACAGACCCACACTCAGGAGTACCACCCAGCCACAATGAGGCGGCAAACCGTTGAGAGGTAAAAACGGTAGAATGGTACCCAGGATCGACTTTCTATTAACCTCGGCATTGGATTATGAATCCATCGTTTTCTCTTTCAGCAGTCGCGAGGTTGTTAAACAGCATACGTTTACTTCCATACAATAGCACACATACAACACAATCGTAGCTGATGTTTCGGCAGAATCACCTTCTTCAGAGCCTGGAAGGGTACACTAATACGCATCTTACTAGGTCAAACACTTCAACAGCACAAACAGAAGGATGAAAATCTGAGCGATAATTACAAGATCTACGGCTTCTCGAAAAAATCCACCACTTTTTTCATTTGTCTTTCACCGAGGAGGTGACGACTGCAGCACCCCTCATCAATAATGGATACGAAGGTAAGGGGCGAGATCACACATGATCTCTGCGCATTCCTCCCTGCTGTTCATTTTAGGGTTTTTGGTATTTATCCACAAAGCCTCGAGGAGTTTGCGCGTTGGTGTTTTAGTGTCCCGTGCAAGGATAGCGAATTTTGTATCAAAATCGTTTCCGCTATGCTTTTGTATCCTATGCGTGCCTAGTGGCGTGCCTTGTCTTGCTTTTCGTTTGCCATCTAGGTGCTTTTCTATGCGGATACATAAAGGTCTGCCGTTTCGCCAATATATTCGTCTCCGCAAATACCACAAGAGATTTGGAATATCGCACCTGAACTCACGCAGTCACCGTCCCTGCCATAAGGACAGATTACGCAATTTTGTGTTTCACATAGACGGTCATACAAGCGGTTGCGAACTAACTGGCGACGAAGAGTATTCGGTGGTATTTCAATTATCGCTACCGATTCCTCTAGATCTGCCCTTCTTAAGCATTGTTTTATCGCTGCACTTATTTCACCGCTAATGAAGTGCAAAATAAACGGGACTTCGTTTTGGCCAAACCGTTCTTTTTGGAGCGTCGCTCTCCTTCTGAACTTATGTCGTGCGGTAACTACCTCGTAGCCATTGGAGATGACTATTTGCCGAGCCAAGTCGCTCGATTCTTTCCTTAGTTCCCTACTTGCGCACACAGAGGTGGCTGTTTAAAACATGTTTCTCCCAAGCGCCCTCTTTGTGTGTGTGAAGGGTGAAAAGAAAGGGAGTGAACCAGGATGCTTTTTTTACTTGGTTTTCGGTACCACTTTGTCATGTAACCGCTACTTGACAAGTTAATTTGAACGTTTAGAAACGGGAGCCAGTCGTCCTTCGGTTTCTCCCGGGTGAACTTGATACACTCTGACTGCTCGTTCACTAATTCAAAGCATTTGTCCATCTCCTCCTGTGTAGAGAAGACGACAAAACAATTGTCTATATATCTGTAGCAGAGTAACAGCCGGAGACCGAGAATGGGGCTTCCACTCTAGACATAAACGCAATGGCAAGGCTTGGTGCCAGTCGCTGTCCCATTGCCAGTCCCCTCAATTGCGAGTTCATTTACTTAATTCGGATCCGCTATTACCCATTCCATGAGACCATGCATCACTGAGACTTTTGGCTTTTCCATCTTTCATTAAATTTTTTGCCCTAACAGTGTCATCAGCAATCACTTGCCAACGGAAATTATCTGGGGAGCACAAATTGTCGTGGAACACGGTTAAGCTAAAGCTGCAGTCGAAATCACAATGTTGGCCATGATTTGCCGTCTAATATTTCCTTTCACTGCATGACATGTGAAATGCGACCACAATCATGATGAGATATTTGCAAAACTAGGACATCGGATCAGATTCGAACACTCAGCTGGCAAACTTTTAATGGGACCTCAATGATTCAATGGGTAATGTGTGAGCCCACGGAAAGGTAATCAAGGGTTCGTATCTGAACGGGGTCCGAGTTTTGCAAATGTTTCAGAGTCACTGTAGCTGTGTTTCACATAACACAATGCCATGAAAAATTACTTTATTTGTGACGGAAGCTACAAAGGCTGTGTTGCTAATATTTTGCATGAACAAGCTAATACTGGTGTGCATTTATCATCCTTTCAACTTAGCGGCGATTCTACCAGTTAGTGAACGTTGCTGCGATCCTTTACAAGAGATTTCCTTCAATTGTGAACCGCCTCGCTCCAAATGAACTTTTACTCTGCGCCTGATGCAACGGTTACTTTGAATGTTCGACAGCGGACGTCAATCGGAACTCTGAGCATCTCCTTCCTCACTTAGGCCACGTTGCACCCTTATTCTACTCACGCTACCACCATGGTATCCATGAAACTATGCAGCTCGCGGATTCGAACTCAGTTGATTATTACTCGTTAGTCATTGGTAGCCGTTCGATAACTTAGTGAGCAAGAGCAAAGCACGTGGTAATGGTGAATTTCCGATGAACATATCTTTCCTCATCTGACTACCTTTTCCTGAATGAGTTCACCTCGTTTTTCTTTTAATGCAGTTATCACCGGCTTTTCTATGTTTTCTTAATTTAAAGGCTAAACCCCATGTGCGCTTTTTTTCAAGCAATTTTTTTAAACCTTCTTCCTGTTTCGACCACTTCAAGTTTTCTCTTCAAAATCTGCAAAGCCTCAACCAGTTCATTTCTGGGTGTAAACTGTTTTCGCATACTTGAAATGAGTTGCTTCTTTGTGTGATCATGACCAGCACTTATCCTTGATACTTCTTTAGTGCTTTGATTACTCTTTCAGTCAGCATTTTAGGATTCAGCAGTCGGCATTCATCAGGAACTTTTTCGATATGATTGTACGATCGACGCCAAAGATATCTTGGATCAGGTATGGGGCTTTGCTTCTTGCGTACCACCGAGTTTTATTTCCATCAACTCATCACACGAAAGCAAAATCTGAATTGAACTAACTTAAGGCTGTGGAGTACACCTATCGCGCAAATGCTCATGAGAAAACCGCAATTAATCATTGTAAGCAGTGTGAGGACAAACCATTGCTTACTGTAAGTTATGTCTGATACTCTTTGTAGCAACGTTAGTGTTCATAAATTACACTTTAGTCGATAGGCGACAAATTACTTGTAAACCTACGGAACACATTCTGATCGTTGGCCTCGTTAGTCATACAATAGGTCTAACAAGGACCAAAAAGCTGTGGCTGTCCAGACCTGTCCACTCTACTTTACTTGTTTTGGAGAGTGAATAGCATCCCAGTTTTCAGCGTAGAATGACCTTAGTTTTTCTTGTTTCTAGCGAAAAGGTCATGTTAGTGGCTTCTGTCATGGTAACTAAGCATACTTATAGCATATTTTTCGGGGCTCTTCCAGAGAAGACATTGGGCTTTTTTGATGTCCAAACTGTTTCTCAGACGCTTCCCAAAAAATCGTTGTAGTCTTTGGTCCGATATACGCCTACGTTGTAATCTAAACACGTGGAAGTGGATTGTGTGAATATATGAGTATATGAAGCTGAGAAATGGCGTCTAAAGCAGCATGGACAAATAAATAGTTAGGCAAATAAGCCATCAGAAGTCACCTCAATCCACCTACTTTTTAGCTATAGTACCAGGTCGCTCTTAGTGCGCACTCATGCTTCCGTTCGTCAACTAAGCATGTCCTACCCAGGCTAGTCTCTCTGATGCTTCCGTGTATGGAAGAACCGTGACATTTAGACCTTCCAAAACCAGAAATTAAGACAATCAGTCAAAAAGTGCCGTTTTCTTGCAGTTGAGTGACATTCTCGACGAACTTTCTGACACATTTGCGAAATTTTCCACCTCGGACGCTTCGGTCGGAAAGCAGGTAGATGCAATTGTCGAGCAAGTGAATGAAATGAAGGCTAAGCATGCAGCAGGGGTGAGTTTTGAGGCACCTGATTATGAAGGAGTTGTGTTAGTCGATGCTTACAATTAGATTAGCGATGTGAAGATCTTTGCTTGAGATAGTAAAAAATCCGGAATATGATTATGTCAAAAACGAAGCGAAACGTGATTTTATTCGTACATGCCTTATTTGGAAGAGCAGCAGTTATGGTTAAAGCTGCAGAGGCTGGGAAAAGCATTCGCAGAGCTCAGCGAAGATTCGCCAATTAAAACTCCAAGATAATTGTACTCCGACGCCCAGACGGAACAATAACAGTGTCCAGAAAGGCAATGGAGAAAATCATTCACCAATGCTGCTCAGATCTCTTCGATAGTCACGTCCAACCTCCGTGATATGAAATAAAGGAGGATGGATATGTTGCATCACCGTTTTGTCTTTTCGAAAATCGACATGCCATTTCGTCGGTGAAAAATCGAACAGCACCAGGTCAGAACAGGATAAGATCAAAACATCTGAAGAACCTTCCGCCAGTCCTGTAAGCACACTGGCTCGGTTCTTCTCACGTTACCTGTCTGAATGCAAGATCCCTACCCAGTGGAAGACCAGCAAGAGCATGCTGTTGTTCAAGAAGGGGGACCTACACGATATAGGCAACTATCGCCCAATCTGCTTGCTGTCTGTCGTCTACAAACTTTTCACTCGAGTCATCCTAAACAGGATTGACAGAACACTGGACGAAGGACAGCCGTGCGAGCAAGCAGGGTTTCGAAAAGGATTTAGTACGACAGACCACATTCACACTTTAACAAGGCTCATTAAAGTATCGAGGGAGTACAAAAGACCGCTCTGTCTCACTTTCATCGACTTAGAGAAGGCCTTTGATTCAATTGAGATAGCAGCCATGGAAGCTCTCAGTATTCAAGCAGTAGGGAAAGATTCTTCGTAAGCTGCACAAAAATTTCACAACTAAGATTCCACCATTCCACAACGATATTAACGTTGACGTCAAAAGAGGAGTTAGGCAAGGCGATACAATCTCGACATAATTATTTACTGCCACCCTCGAGAACGTCATGCGAACATTGAAATGGGATAATATGGGAGTGAAAATCGATGGTCGGCAGATACATCACCTTCGCTTTGCTGATGATATCGTTCTTGTAACACCACCAGACATTAGCCAAGCGGAACGAATGCTTGCCCACTTTGATAAAGCCTGTGGAAAGATTGGTCTTCGACTAAATCTTAAGAAAATGATGTTCACCAAGAACTGATTGGTTTTGTATGCCCCATTCACGCAATATCACTCAGTGTTATTGAACGCGCAGTCGAAGGGGGATGATGCTAGGAGTATCCTTCGTCACATAAGTAAAAAAGGAAATCCGAAGCTCGGACCTACAGTAGCGCTCAAAAATCAAGGATGATGTCCTGTGCGTCAAACAGTCGAAGATAAGATGGGTCAGACACGTAATGCGTATGAGCGAGAACCGATGGACGAGAATCGTTAATGACTGGATTCCTCGGGATGTTAAACGCACTCCAGGAAGACCACCGACCCGATGGTTAGAGTTCTTATGAACAGCCTAGAAGAAAGATATGATGACGGGTCCCTAGAGCGAACAGAACCCACTGGGCTATTTAGAACACCTGAAAAACCCCTCCGCCAGCCATCGTAAACACACTTGAATCACTAGTCAGTAGAAGACCAGCAGGACGGTGCTAATGTTCAAGAAGGGTGATAACCACGATATCGGCAACAATCGTCCAGTCTTCATGCTGTCTGTCGTCTACAAACTTTTCGCTCGAGTCATCCTAAACAAGATTGACAGAACACTGGACGAAGGACAGCAATGTAAGCAAGCAGGACTTCGAAAACGATTTAGTACGATGGACCAAATCCACATGATAACAAGACTCACCGAAGTATTGCGAAAGTACAAAAGACCGCTTTGTCTCACGTTCATCGATTTAAGGGCCTTTGATTCAATTGAGATAGAAGCAGTTATGGAAACTCTTGACAGTGAAAACACATAAAGTTCTTGTTAGTTGTGCAAAAATTTTACAATCGAAATATCACCATTCTGCAACGACATTGACATCGAAAGAGAGGATAGACAAGGTGGTACCATCTCGCCAAAATAATTTACCGCCACCCTCCAGAACGTCATGCGAACATTGGAATGAGATAGTATGGGAGTGAAAATCGATGGTCGGCAATTACACCATCTTCACTTTGCTGATGATATCGTCCTTAGAACACCAAACATCAGCCAAGCAGGACAAATGCTGGACGACTTTGATAAAGCCTGTGGAGAGATTGATCTTCGGCTAAATATCGCAACCATGCTCAAGAGGAACGGTTTGCTTTCGTAAGCCACATTCACGGTCAACGGGACGAATATCTCTGAATGCTCCAATGATGTCTATCTGGATCGAGAAATCAACATGATGAACGACTTAGATTCAGAGCTGAGCAGAAGGGACGAGCGCGTTGAGGAGCGTTCAAAAGCATCGGAGAAGTAGCGAAGAGAACAAAAAGCGACCGGCTCTGTGCCCACCTTTTCGACTCAACGGTACCTTCTGCGTTAACGTATGCGTCAGAATCGTAGTCGCTGTGACAGCAGAATGAAAGATCACTCAGAGTTATCGAACGCGCAGTCGAAAGGAAGAAAGTAAGTGAACGGTAGTGTCATTGCTTGTTCTAAAGTGGGGTTAAATTCCACAGGTTCCGTTCCGCCAGATTGTACGCCAAACAGTCGAAGATAAGGTGGGCCGTACATGTAATGCGTATGAATGACAATAGATGGACAAGAGCCGTTAGTGACTAGATTGCTCGGGATGTCAAACGTACTGCAGGAAGACCACCGACCCGATGGTCAGAGTTCTTCACGAAAAGCCTAGAAAAAAGATATGATGTTCGACGAGTCCCTAAAGCGAGCATAACCCACTGGACCACTGTTGCACGTGGCAGGGAAATATGGAAGATTTACTGGCGCCTGCTCGAGTCGTTCAACGATTAACGGATGCGGTTGATGCTTTGTTTCACTTAATAAACGTGGGTTATTCGATTTTTTTTTACATTCTTGTCCTAATATTACTTCTTCTATTTCACATGCGCACGTGCAAGTTTCTGGTTCCTTTCCGCTCACATACTTGTATCTAACAAGCATACCAAAGAGTTCACAAGTTCCTTCTTGCTCGAGTCGTTCAACGATTAACGGATGCGGTTGATGCTTTGTTTCACTTAATAAACGTGGGTTATTCGGGTGAGAGTGCCAAGTGGACTAATTGCACAGATCTACGCTGAATGAATTACAAGGCTATGACTTTGTGGGTTTAAACAACGATTAACGGATGCGGTTGATGCTTTGTTTCACTTAATAAACGTGGGTTATTCGGGTGAGAGTGCTTTTCAATTGAGCCAAGTGGACTAATTGCACAGATCTACGCTGAGTGAATTACAAGGCTATGACTTTGTGGGTTTAAGCGTTCAGCGCTGTTTTTTCACATTTTTATGATATAGCCAATTTTATTCCAAATCGTCTAGTAAGAACATATCATCCTCTTAATTTTCAAATGGAAGAATTTCTTTTTTATTCTCCGAAATCATGAGCTAGGATCACGATCAACAGCTTAAAAAATAGTTAGGTGACCGCTCTCTCATGAATGTGGGTATGCCTGGATAGGGTCGCCAATATGACTTGAGTGAAACACAATGGTTTACAGCTGTATGATGGCAAAACCATGAATGCCCCTTCCACTTCACTTGAACCTCGTGAGCTAATTTTTTCTTATGACTCCACTGTGAAGTTGGCGAGGCGCTCGATTCTTATTTCCATTTTAGGCTCTTCCGGAACATCGACAGGATATACACTTTGAAGCGCGGCAGTTTTTTCTGTTCAGCAGTATTCTGTATTCTTAAATTAGAATAAAGATGTTGTTGCTCCGAAATGTAAAATGGTCGTATTAACACTTTCACGAGAGTAGGATACATTCCGAAAAAAAAACTTGTAATCTTACGATGGTTGTTATGCGGAGTACTTCCTATGGTGCACTGTTTTGTTAAATTCACTGTTCTTATCAGCCCTCATTCTGAGTCTTAGAACTCTAATGAAGTAAATGAGACAGCAAACGGGCTTTAACTCACAAAAGCATTGAATTTTTTTAGGCTGAAATTTAAAGGAGTATTAGGTCGAGTTATCATCAAACTATTTTTACGGAAAGCTTTAAGAAAGCCTTATTCTATGCTGCACCAAACTTACATCAGCAATCAGGAAACTGTTCGACAGTGGTAGTGCCTTTGAGCGCCGAGGTTACATTCACGTCAGGTGTGGAGATGAACCCAAATTGCCGAATGCTTTCTCTAACTCATGGTAATCGCTCATGCTCTGTGCTTACTAACTTGCTTACTTGGGTCACTCGGCTTCGCGAGTAAGCGGATACATGGAATCCATAGTGTGGCTCTTCTTCGAACATCGCCACCATGCTCATCTTCCATATATCAAATAAGAATAACAAAGAGCTTGCAAATGTCGAAAAATAATGCAGTTGTGCCAGTTCTATAACTGGGCCTCTTCTGCTCTCTTTGAAATGTATTCAGAAATCGGCAATAATCCATGTTGTCTTCCCAAATGTGTGTCGCACATATGAAGTTCACGTGTAGATACAGCAAGCAACAAATATAGGAGAAGCAGAACGTTCAAGGGACTCAATACTTTCATCTAGGACTTTTTGGTTTTTCTACAGTGACAGTTCCAAGTATACATCATCGATTTCTGGAAGTGAACTGACAGCAATTCAATACGAGAAACGACCAATAAAGGCAGTGAGGCATTAACGAATGAAACTCAACATTGGTAACAAATGTGTAACAACTCTTATTCGCGGAAATTCTACAAAATTAGTTTGTCTGCTGCAATAGATAGGTAAAACAATTATGAACCTTATGAAATAGATGAAGGCAATGAAGGAGGTAGAAGAGTAAAGCTAGTTAGAGCCTTCCTGTTTTGTTTTTATGTTTGTTATTGATTTATCCTTCAGAGTAAATTAGACTAGAGAACTTGCCGACAACAAGCAATCTGCAAGATGGGCGTTAGTTGATGACGACGCAACAAGGGTCTTCTTGTCTTTCCATTGTATGGAAAACGTGCATAAAGTAAGTGAACGGTAGTGTCATTGCTTGTTCTAAAGTGGGGTTAGATTCCACAGGTTCCGTTCCGCCAGATTTTTTTTTGAGCAATATATCAGACTATTCTATGGGTGGAAAGCAGCTTTCGATACAACAACTGCCCTGTTGAAAAAGTTGAATCTTGGTCCAGTAACTGGCTAAGCCTCAGCGGGCGCTGTCCTCAGTAGGTGACCCGCCTTTTCCGGTACTATAGCTCTACTTCTGCAATATTTTTTTTTACATTCTTGTCCTAATATTACTTCTTCTATTTCACATGCGCACGTGCAAGTTTCTGGTTCCTTTCCGCTCACATACTTGTATCTAACAAGCATACCAAAGAGTTCACAAGTTCCTTCTTGTGACTTTCAAACTTATTATTTTACTTGTACCTAAAACAGAAAAAAAGTTAAAATCTGCGGCGACTTTGAGATTTGAGCTGTTTTTTGTGTTAATGGCTTTATGTCATTTCTGAAAGAGAATAATCTTCTTCATAACTAGAAGTAGTCTGATTTGAAGAAGAACTTCCAAATAACAAAGAAAATGGCATAACCTTCTAGTCGCTGCGATTTGGTCAGTTCTATCACGCTATCTCTATGAACGAAACTGACGTCCAGTGTTGAAGAGCGTATAATTGGAATTTTCTGTCACGGTGGATAGTCATTGGTCCCAATGAAGGTATGAACCTTTCGTTGTTCAGTTCCAGGTAAGTGGTACCCAAACAGAATTTTTCAAAGATTTTTTTTCGCTGTAGCTGTCAAAGTCACTTCTTTCTTATTAATAGTTTAGAGAAGACGATAATTCTCTTTCCATAGGAATATCAACTTACTTTCATGAGGAATGAATAACAGTTCCAGTCCATATTATGAACCATCCTTAACGGATGACATTTCATCTGGGCAAATATGTTCACTCGATGCTTGATCTTTCTGAGATAATTTTCATCAATTCGAAGGAGCGATCAATGGCTTGTACGCACGTTGAAACGTTCACCCGCCCATCACCAACTGCACCATCTGTGAACTCTTTGATCGCCAAATGTAACGAGCGACCGCCAGACTTTCCATTTCTCTATGTCGCTAGCAAGAGTAGCCCAATGGGTTCCACCCGTTCTACGGACTCGCTAAGCATCATATGCTAGAAAACATATCTTTCTTCAAGTGACTTAGTGGAAAACTCTGACCATTGAGTTCGTGGACTTCCTGCTGCGCCTTTGAAATCTCGAGGAATACAATTGCCAATGGCTTCTCTGCCTCGCTTGCCATTCAGACACACCAACGGTCTAGCATACATCGCATTCGATATTTTGTGGAGAACTATGGCGTGCTCATAACCGATTATTAATACAGGAGGCTACAAGTACCGTCCTCTCGACTGCGCTATTCATAGCGCGCAGTAATCCTTCACCCTGATTACGTAGCGACTAAGTTCCCCACAAGTACATTAAGCAACACATGATATGGAATCGTAAAGGTGGGAACGGAGTCGGGTGTTCTTTGTTCTCTTCACTAGATCCTCGGTGCCCTTGAAATTTCTCTAAAGCGCTCGCTTCCTTCTGGTCAGCTGGAGAACTAAGGCATTCATCGCGTTGATTACCCGCGTAAACTGACTTGGCTGGAGCATTCGGAAATATTCGTTCTGTTGACCGTGAGCGTGTGTACGAAAAGAATCCTTTCTTCATGAGCATCTTTTCTGTTAGATTTGCCCGGAGGCTAATTTTTCAACAACCATTATTAAAAAAAACATCGCAGAGAAAAAAGACAGAAATTTGGGCATAAATGATTATATATATATAT
>MQTX01000415.1:19090-30678 GCA_009735665.1 Angiostrongylus cantonensis | reverse complement strand
TTCCTTCGTGCAAGATTCTATTTCTCGCGGAAAGGAGAAAAAGCCGCTAAATTCAAAAACCGAAGTCCCACAACCACCACAAACGGGGACTTATTCAACTCATTATATGTGTCGGCTGTTGGGAAGATTGGTTGTTGGCGACAACATTGACTAAGAATACGATCGCCTCATTCAAGATCTTCGCGTTAGCGCTATGAAAGCTGAGAGTTCGAAAGTCACCAAGAGACGTCTGTCTCCAGAAACTCTCGAGCTAATACGCCAGCGTGGAATCGCGCGAGCTACAGGCAACCGCGAACTAACATCCGAACATGCGAAACAATGCAGACAGGCTATAAAAGAAGATTTTAAGAGAAAAGAGCAGCAGTAATTGTCGAAGCTGCAGAGGCTGGAAAAGCATTCGCAAACTAAAAACCATGTTATTCTATCGGTTGGCCCGTCTACACAGCTGATAATGGGTCTAACCTTGTAGGAGAGTGGATTGGTAGACGCAAGATCAGCAGCTGATACTAACTTATGTGTTTTAATAAGTAAGTATAAAACGGGACACGTTGGTCGATCTAATTTAAAATGCGAAATAACGGATGGTTTTAAGCCCGCCGCCTTTGCTATTGTGACCCACTCATTGTTAAGTTTCCGGTATTGTCTTTTGTATTCCTTTTCAGACGATGGCCGATAAAGGGTGACATCACTAAGATGTTCCTCCGTTATCTTAGCATCTAACTGCCGAGGAATAACTACGAACTCTCCCCCTTATCACTAATTGATAGTTTAATGGTCTTTGAATTTATTAACTCTCTAATTTCTCGCATGCCACATTTTTGCGCAGCTGTGAGGTTAGAGATATACTTCCTATCGCGATAGTGGGAAAGGGTTTTGAGAACATCGTCCGAAAACATGCGAAATTTCGTATCAATTTCGATATGGGGGTCCTGCTGTCTGAAGAACGCTCTGGAGAAAAGAGATGGTGGAAATAGCGCCGTTTTTTCGTTTTCATTTTTATTCCGTGCTTCTTTTTTGGCCTTATAGCGGAGTCGATCTTGAAGTTCATACAAGTTGCATGCGACCCTACGCACAGTTACTTTATGGTATTCAAATACTTCGTCTTGGGCTTAATCTCTTTTTGATGCTTATTCAGGCTTCAATAGTTTTATTATGCCATCACAATACCTTGTTGATTTTGCCGCGCAGAACCTTTTTGGCAGACGTTTTGTAATCCTTTGATGGCTTATCAGAAGCAGAGCAATGTAGGTGGAATCGGGCCAGGGAAACCGTTCTCTACAATTAATGATTCACGAATAAGTGGCTTTCTGGACATGCAATGAAATCCCTGTTTGCACACGACGAAATCCACCACAATCCATTATTTCTTACTTCGGCTGTCACTAGATTTTTTGAATTTATAGCCCTGCTTCGTGTCATTGCTGGGCACAGATGGGCTCCCATCCTCTTGTAGCTTCATTACGTTTATCAGCAATCGATTAGAATGCAAGCATTCTATCACAACATATGAGCCATATCATTCTGATAACAATTGAATTTAGCTCCAACTCGTAATACACACTTTTGAGAAAATATCGTGTGATTATGCTGATTACGAGTTGAACTTCATTCACAACACAAAGTGAGATTTATTTGTGACTTGGAAGTATTCTTGCTTACTATGTTATGTTAGCATGATGGTTATCGTTGTGAGAGATAAATGACGCATGTAGGCTGGTGTGGTTATTGGTACCTAGGTGGCTCATACTAGCGGTAGATTTGGTACAGTGGTACTCTGTAGTACATACGATGCTGAGCACGTCGTATACATCCCACTTTTTTGTGCGATACCAGTAGCAAGCCAACCGAACAGTTACTATTATTTCATTTCCGTACACAATTACAATGTTAATCCCATAAAGTGTTTCAGATGAACAGCGCCATAGCACCGCAAAATAAAGGGCAGACTAACGATGTAAAAAGGAGGTTCCAGCTCGGTTAAGGGTAAAGGGGCCTACGATCGTCGCGGTAGTGATCGGGTCCGACATGTGATTCTCATAACATCGTCCTCAGTTTTACGTCTTTTTTCAATGGTTGCACTGCAGTTCATCATTACCTCACCTCATTGTCGTCTGTTGCCCTCTTGGAACTTGCAGTCGATACTCACGATCTCTTAATCGGGCTCACGGTGTATGGTCAACAGGGCGAGGTTTGGGTTCTGCGTGATCCGCCACTAGTAGTCACGTAACCATCCACATGTTAAAGAAATACAACTCACCATTCAAACACGACAGATCTCAACGGCCACCAAACACAGTCACCACTCAGACCACCACAAACAGCACAATAAAGCGTTCTGTAGGACGAGTACGGAGTGACTGCCGAAATTACGGAGACATTTTACGATGCCTTAATCACAAATGACTGGTAGGAAACAATCGCGGTAACCAGCAACAGCCTCTGGAAATTCTTCCGATAAACCACTTTTTCTGAACTGTTAAATGTAAAAATATGTCTCATCGGGGGTTTGACGCCTGACGAGCATTTTTCGACGTATTATGAAAAATTAGATGGAAAAAATGTTGCAAAAGAAAACGGTAAAGTAATCCGCTGAGGTGTAAGAAGACCCCATTTCGTACACCTTATCTTTTCCCCCACTGCGTTTCCCCCTTCTGATAAGTGGTGAAGTTCAGAATGGCTTTGCTATTGCTCTCATAGTGCTCTGCAGCGTCATCCATTACTACTAATCGTAGTTCGGACGACACTGGGCGGTTGGTTGTGACTCGTGCGATTCCACGTTAGCGCACGAGTTCGAGTGTTTATGGAGGCAGACGTCTCTTGGTGAATTCCGAACCCTCAACCTTCACAGTGCAAGCGCGAAGTGGTCCTATAAGCCATTTGTGATATTGGCGATAACGGCATATTCCTAAAGGCGGACTAGTTTTGCGAAAAAATTCCAAGACATGATTGGTGGTTATGGAATTTCGTTTCCTTAACATTCCAAATTTTGTAATTTTTCGAAACCGACTTTCCTTGAACCTCGGTGTGCTTAATCAATATGTATTCTTTCTTTGATGAGCTTGCACGAGGTTGATAATAATATTTATTATCGGCTAACGTTTCGACGTCTTCTATCTTGTGTTTCAAAAGCCATAGTTTGTGAAAACACACTGATTCCTGAGCAATGTGTATGTCTAGTTCTTCTGCATGCTATGAACAAAGGCGAAGTCGCCGCATCGAGACGAATAACAAGCGTGGACCATCGACTCGGATCATCGGCTCTGATGAAGACGAAGACGTCGAAACGTTAGCCGATAATAAATATTATTATCAACCTCGTGTAAGCTCATCAAAGAAAGAATACATTTTGTAATTTTTCTCTAAAAAATATGATCTAACGAAAATCACACACATTAACACTCTCCATTCTATCCATGTGTCCTGGTATGAAGTTCGCCAGACTTTCGCCTGGGCCCAGTCTTAGCATTAGAATCTTCGATATCTCAATAGAAGTTTTCTAAGTCTATTAAAAACGCTTGACTTCGTTTTTGTCATGGCTTGTTGTCGGTGCGTAGACGACGAATATTGTCAAAGCCAGTATCAGTCCAAATCTCATGAAGCGTTAGCGTCTGATTCGGCTTATTAGTTGTTTGAATGAATCCATAGGTTATGGCCAAACTCGCGTTGACGAGAATGCCAACACCATCGACTCTTCATCGGCACCGCTAACCCTCCTCGTTCCGTTCTAATCCGTGGGTCCCAATATGACGTTCTTTAGAGTTTTTCCAGGTCAAATTTTAGCGTCAAAATCTCCGATGATAATATTAAAGAATGTATGGCCTTCTCTGAATAACTACTCCAAGTCTATATCTAACGCTTCGATTTCCTCTTCATCCTAGCTTGATGTCGGTGCCTAAACGAAGAATTTTGTCAAGGGTGATATTGATCCACACCTCTTCAATCGCAAGCGTCTGATTCGGGTTATTAGCTGTTCGAATGAATCGATAAGTCATGGCCAAACTCGGTTTGGCTTATAGTGTCCTGCATTTCTGTATCGATCGTTAACTGTTGAGTGAGTTTCTAGCTCAAGCTGACAACATGTTGACATGTCCTCACGTGTTATCCAAGCCTGTATACAAGTCTGAGTTTCCAGTTGCGGAGTCATTTTTGCTCATTTGTTCGGATCAACTGCTTGCTCTCAATTCTCTCTAGCTCCATTTCCATATCTCACTTCTTCGTCACACTTTAGTAATCCATCGATGTAGATCCTCATCGATCGTCAGTCAATTCGCTGTTTTTTTTTCAATAAGCAGAGGCGAGGTTGGTATTATGGAATTTATTAGCGTACAATAGCCGACGTTTGGGCGGTTTCGCCTTCTTCGGAGCCTGGAAAGGCCAGATTGCCACGCGATCTACTCAGCCAAACATTTTCACAACCCTAACTGGGTCAGGTAGAGACCTCGCCCGTGAATTGCTTGTGCGGCTGCTCTCCACAAATTAATTCGAATACTTGCAAAGAACAAAACGGTGAGTGTTTAAATGAAGCTATTTACTATGCGAATGCAAATTTATCTGTTAAATCTTGTCGTCTCCTAGAGTCCTATCTCTCTCTCTCTTGCTTCCTTTAGGTATTGTTTGTGCAACCTCGCAACGGTTTATCGCCTCATCGGGGCTGGGAAGTGTTCCTGGATGTCGGACTGCGATGTATAGCGAGAGATTTCTCCCTGGCAGGATCTCCTAAGCTGAGGAGTCCGGCGCTTCCATCAGGAAGCCTAGCTAAGAGTAAACCAATACTAGGATCCATCACCTTCCTGGTATCAAAGTCGCATAATGGTAAATCTCCCTCTGATCCACATGGGCTGCGACTGCCTGTGGTGGTGAATGCCTGGGGCAGTATCAAGTATCAAGTATTGTTTGTACAGACTCCAGTCTATATACAGCAAAACGGATTGATTCAATATGCTTCTGAGGTGAATTTGTGTGGAACCGTATGTCGTTTCATCCTTTTTCTTTACAGTACATGTTTTCTTTATAGAGACGTGATAAACAAATACTGCGTTGATGGCCTAGAGATGATTTGTTCATTTGTTCTTGGGTAATTTCGTTTAGATTTACTAGGATAGTTATCGTTAAGGTTATACAGCAGATTTTTTTCTTTTTTTAAACTCATTCGAAGCGAAGCTGGTCATTCGATAACTGATCACATTTTCTCGGCCACTGAATTATTTCTGAATCCATAACCTAAAAAAATTTATAGAAGAGACTTTGCTGTATCAAAATAATGGCTTCACCTGTACTCCTGTCATCCCGTCGATTGTCTCGTGGCTTTAGTGAGCGCCAGTGAATCTCCCATTTTTCCCTGTTGTATGCAAGAGTTTTCCTACTGATTCCCCTGGCCTTAGCAAGTCTTTGAGGGCCATATTTTCCTTCCAGCGTTGTTGCGAAGAACTCTCACCCTCAGGTCGGTAGTCTTGTTGCACTACGTTTGACATCTCGTAGAATCCAATCACCAATCGCATTTGCCCCTCGGTTGTCGTTTAATTCCATTACGTTTCCATTCCATTTTATCATTGATAGTTTGCCCTATAGAACAGTGGCCTCAAATTCAGATCACTGAAGTTTACTGGGGCTTGGGATCCCTTCCCTCACTTGCATGGCACGGGCCACTCCAAGCACCTTCCATTCGATTGCGCTTTCCGTAACGCCGTGTGATTTTTCGTACTGTTTACATAGCGACCATGTTTCGATGCAAACATTAAGGCAGGAAGAGTCTTGGAATCGAAAAAGTGGGCACAGAGTCAGGTGTTATTTATTCTCTTGGCTACATCCTTGATACTCTCGAAAGCTCTCCAAGCCACTCGCCTCCTCCTGCTCAACCCTACAGCCAAGCCGTTCATTGCGCTGATTTTCCAAACCGAATATATGGAACAGAATTACTCAGAGATATTTGTTTCGCTGAACGTGAATGGGTCGTACGAATCTAGTCCGTTCAACATGAACATCATTTTTGTGAGATCTACTTGAAGACCAATGTTTCCACAGGCTTTATCAAAGTCGGCAAGCATACGTACCGCTTGGCTAATGTTTGGTGTTATAAGGACGATGTCACCAACAATGAGAAGACGATGTAACTGCCGACCATCGATTTTTACTCCCATATTATCCCATTCCAATGTTCGCATGACGTTCTGGAGGGTGGCGGTAAAAAAATTTTGGCGAGATTGTATCGCCTTGCCTAACACCTTTTTTGACGTCGACGTTAATATCGTTGTAGAATGGTGATATCTTGGTTGCGGAATTTTTGTACAGCTCACGAAGAATATTTATGTACTGAGTCGGGACTTCTGGACTATTAAGGGCTTCCACGAATGCTTCTGTCTTAATTAAACCAAAGGCCTTCTTCAAATGAATGGAGGTATGACAAACCGGTCTTTTGTACTCTCGCAATGCTTCAGTGAGTCTTATAGTGTAGGTGTGGTACATCGTACTGAATGTTTTTCGAAACCCTCCTTGCTCACATGGCTGGCCTTTGTTCAATGTTCTGTCAAGGACGACTCCATTGGAGTGTTTGTAGACGATAGAGAGCAAGCGAATTGTGCGATGGTTACCGATATCCTTCTTGAGGTCATCTTTTTTGAGGCAGAATATAGTTATTCTGCTTTCCATTAAATGGAAACCTTGCATTGTGACAGGTAAGCCGAACCATTGTGTTGGTGAAGGCTGGCGGAAGGTTCTTCAAGTGTTCCGATTTCTTCCCGTCCGCGCTTGGTGTTGTTCGATTTTTAACCGACGAAATACTGTGTCGAATTTCGAAAGTTAGAACAGGTGGTACAATGTGTTCAACATCCTTTATTTCCATATAAGAAAACAGGACGGGGCTATTGACTAGATCCGGGTTGTAAGCTTGGATGATTTTCTCCACTGTCCTTCAGGAAGCTGCAGCTGTTTCGTCTGGGTTTCGGAGTGCCATCGTTTTGTTTGTTTTCCTTTTTTTTTTGCTTAGCGCAACTACATTGGGTTTTGTGAATGCTTTTCTTAGGCCTTACAGGTCTCAAATATCTGCTACTCTTCCTTCTTTAAGGTTTTTCTTAAAGCCGATCTACAGTATTATGCAGGTTCGACCTGAGTTAGCGGTTGTCTATAGGTGGTGCGTTTCCACGTTGGTGTGTCACTTCGGGTGTTTCTGGAGATATCTTTCAGTGACTTTCGAACTCTCAGCTTTCATAGCGCTAACGTGATAATTCTGAATGAGCCGATCGCATTCCTGGTTGATGTGAAGAACCGCATCTTTCCAACCAATTAAACGCCGACCAATCAACTCAATACGTCAACAAATTACGGTGGTTTTGATGTTTCATTTTTTGAATCAGCGGTTTTGTTTCCTTTCCACGAGAAACGAAATTTTGTTGGACAGAAGAAGAAGTCTGATGCACTATAGAATTTCGGAACAACAGTGACATTGCAACAAAGTGTCAATTTACTATGGTGTTGTCTATTTCGTTATGATGTGTTCTCCACTGGAATACTCTCGCGTCCAGCATTGAGAGTGGGCTTCTGAAATTAGGAGTTACCACGAACGATCTTGCTGACCATGATAAACTGAGATAACCATCCACCGTGCTTGTTGCCTTTTAATCCGTCGATTCCAGTGTGACGTTCTTCAAACGTTTTCCTGGGTCCAGTGTTAGTTTTAAAATCTCCAATGGTGACACTAGAGAATTCATGGCCTTTTTTTCAAAACTTCTCAAAATCCATGCAGATCGTTCTCACTTCTTCTTCGACATAGCATGATGTCGGTGCGTAGATGTCGCATTTTCCGAGGAACTGTTCTCCTCCGGTGTCAGAGCCGAAGTTGAAAGAGTAATGCCTTCTCTTCTCATCGAGTTCGAAAACGTCGTATCTGATTCTCCTGGCCCGCCTCATCAAGCTCTCTATCGAGGACTCGGATGCAGGTGAGCGTGCATTGTAGGTACAAATCACCGGCTTAGTCTTTTGCAGTTCGGGCAGTTTAGAATCGCTCTGAGATTTTTGCAGCTTTCCACAATTGACTTTGCTATGGCCACCATATCGCGCACTCTTTTGTGGTCATGGAAATAAGGCCTACCTACTTCACTGTTTTAGCCCATTTATAGTTTTCAGAGCTATGAACGTAGGGCTGCGTTTACTAACTGCTGGTTCGCAAGTCTCTCCCAGAGTAGACGGAAGAGCTTATTTTTTGGAGGCGGCTCCTAACTGCTTCACACATACTTTCGTGTGATTTGAGTACAAGCACTTCGGTGGACTGGTTTGTAGAATACAATCCGCGGTGGTTAAGCGGCAACACACCCATGCACTCATGCATGAATATGTCTTCGTAAGCACAGAAGGTACTTGCCAAATCGGCGTGGCAGAAACATTGAGCCCATCCCCAAGATCCACGTGCCTCTCAGGGGAGCACAAGGTCGCTTTTCCCCCACGATGACCGCCTCTCCCTCGTTTTATTACGCACCACCTTGGCTAGGGCCTAACCGGCATAAGAACACATCAGAATACTTTAAAATTTAAATATGTCTAGGATCAAAACTTTCGAAAATTGAAATACAAAATTTGAAGTTTTAACATATTCAACGCAGTGGCATCACCCGCACCAATGAACGATGCACTGCAAAAGATCGTGTTGTCTTATTTTGACGAAACTCGCTTGCTCTTTTGCTTTCGTCTTTAAAATAAAGATCGTTAAACAAGCAGAAGAACTACGATGTTTAAGATTTTAGTAAATCAGAACTTCTCTTTGAGTGAATAAAACAACTCGTGTCGTCTAAGAGGAGAGTTGTGGATTGTGAGAGTTTTTACTGGAATTAGTGAAAGTTACCATAGACTGAGATGGGTTAATTCACAGTTGAAGGTTGCCACTATTTTCGCATCAGGTGAATATCGTAGTGGGTTGCCGCGTAAGTATCAATGGGCATCATTTGAAAACAGTTTCCCTAGCATGCAGTTCCAGTTTAATGGGCTTATGTCATTCTATGCGTTGTGATTCTGCGTGAATGCTATATCTTCACATATCACTGCGGTTGCACTCAATATTACAGTTTTAAATTTTGACGAAAAATAAAGATCGTGAAAAGAAAAACCAAGTGGTGTATGTTCACGAAAATATGCAGAGCTAATTTCAGGAATCTAAAAGCTTTAGAGCTGTGCCAGCCATCAACATTAAAACATAAAGCCATCAATTCTATAAAATGTTTGCAGAGCGAAGGGTCTTCAGCAGGAGAAGAAAACATGCTTCGCACATACAAGATAATCGCGCGTCGCTGACGGTGTATTCTGACCTCAGGAGGAAATTTCGTGCTCAAGCAAAGTACAGCGAGCACACAGGAGCTAAAGAAGTATTTAGAATACCAGAAAAGCAAGGATATTTTAAGAAGTCGCTTACGTTCCACCTTATGTGGGCTCATTTCTGTGCAGAGGATGGGGACTTCGACAGATTCAACCATTTATTACATTGGGCCTACGTTCGTGTTGAAAACGGCCCTAAAATGGAAGTGGAAGGGGCCTTCAGGTAGTCTCTGATTTCTGCTTTCGAATAACATTACTGATCCATGTAGCAGCGCCATAACATAAAAATTGGAAGTTATTTCTTCCCAGAGATATCGCTGATCAGTGCTTCCTTGACAAAAACATTTTCGATGATGGCGAAGAAACCATCTCTCCTTAACGCCAAAAGAGCTGGAGACTCGCGATTAAGAAAAAAATATGGGAAGCTAATATGTTTGAAAGCCTCTCGTTTATTCAACGATGTCTGGTGTTGAACTTGATTTTAATATGTAGTAAAATTGCCCATCTACTTAAAGATATCTAGAAATAATCTTAATCTTCCATTGTAGATCGTCGTAATTCATTCTTGGCTCAGTATGAGCACAAAGCTGTGGAGCTCAAATCCTAGTGGTGAGACTCCTATTCCAAATTTCGGCGAAAAGAGTCTGCCGTTTCTGGTTTTCTATTTCGAGTCATAGTTTTCTATTTCGAGTCACCGCGGATCTCCCTCATATGAGGGATCTCGAGCCGGTTAGTCGCGAGACTACGTGGCGCGTCCCCAGGTGGCGGACAGGGTGTTAATCGCAGGCCAAAAGCGACCTTTGCTTCCTTTAGAAGCAGGTGGATCGAGGGGATGGACTCCCTGTTACTGCTGCGCCGATTTGGCACATACTTTCTGTATTTGCTAGGCGTATTCATGCATGCATGTGTGGGTTCCTTCTCGCTTTATGTGATGGTATTCTACGAGTCAATTTGGCCAAAAGCCTGCAATCAAGTGACAGGGAAGTATATGGGAGACAGTTAGGAGTCGCCTCCAACAAATAAGCTCCATGTCCACTCTGGGAGAGCCTGGCAAGCTACCCGTGAGTATAACCAGCCCCCACGTTCAGAGCCCAGCAAGCTATACGTGGGTATCAAATATGCTAAATACAGTAAAAAAAAAAGAGTCTCATTCTCCTGTCTTCGAAAGAGCCCCCAATTTCGCAACGTTGGGTAGGACAAGTACGGAGAGGTTGCTAAAATCTCAGAGCCAATGGAAGCTGCCTGGATCAAGAACTATGGTGACGATCTGTACTTACAATGCACGTGCACTCGCATCCGAGTCCTCGATAGAAGACTTGCTCTTGCAAGCAAGAATGATGAGGTACGACGTCATCGGCTTGGCCGAGCCGAAACGACGCCACCCATTCAACGCTGTCTATGACACTGGAGAATAACTGTTCCTCGGAACATGCGACAGTAGAGGCGTAGGCGGTGTCGGCGTTCTCGTCAACACGAGTTTGTCCATGAACATCGATTCATTCGAACAGTTACAACCCGAATCGGACGTTTACGATTAAAAAGATGTGGATCAACACCGACTTTGACAATGTTCGTCGTTTACGCGCCAACATCAAACTATGACGAAGAAGAAGTCGAAGCGTTCTATATGGACTTGGATAGGTTCTACAGAGAATACCATGCATTCTTCATGACCATCATTGGAGGTTTCAATGCCAAGATTGGACCAAGAAGATCGTCTTAGGAACGTCTCATTGGGACCCACGGATTAGAATGGAACGAACAGGGTGAGTGGCTCTCTCAGCTTATCATGGCGACCAATACCATCCATGGTAACTCACAATTCCAGAAGCCCCATCCTCAACGCTGGACGTGGGAGTACACGAATGGAGACTACCATAAGGAAACAGACCACATCAGGGTAAACAGGTTTTGCTTACCGATGTCGCTGTTGTCCCAAAATTTTACACGGGAACAGACCACCGACTCCTTCCTGCAAGATTTTATTTTTCGCGGAAAGGAGAAAAAGCGGCTAAATTCAAAAACCGATGTCTCAGAACTACCACAAACTGGGACTTATTCAACTCATTTGTAAGCTGTTGGGAAGATGCCGCTGTAGATAACATTGACGAAGAATACGGTCCGAGCTTGCGAAACAGTGCAGACAAGCGATAAAAGAAGATCATAAAAAAAGAAGAACAGCAGTCATGGTCTAAGGTGCAGAGGCTGGGAAAAGCATTCGCAAAGCCCGCCCAAGCTTCGCCAATTACAAGACCAAGATGATTGCACTCCGACGCCCAGACGGAACAATA
>MQTX01000415.1:0-18761 GCA_009735665.1 Angiostrongylus cantonensis | reverse complement strand
ACCGATGTCGCTGTTGTCCCAAAATTTTACACGGGAACAGACCACCGACTCCTTCCTGCAAGATTTTATTTTCCGCGGAAAGGAGAAAAAGCGGCTAAATTCAAAAACCGATGTCTCAGAACTACCACAAACTGGGACTTATTCAACTCATTTGTGGGCTGTTGGGAAGATGCCGTTGTCGACAACATCGACGAGGAATATGACCGGCTCATTGAACATCTTTACGTTAGCGCCATGAAAGCTGAGAGCTCGATGGTCACCAAGAGACGTCTGTCTCAAGAAACTCTCGAGCTCATACGCCAGCGTGGAATCGCACGAGCTGCGGGCAACCGCGAACTAAGGTCCGAGCTTGCGAAACAGTGCAGACAAGCGATAAAAGAAGATCTTAAAGAAAGAAGAGCAGCAGTCATGGTCTAAGGTGCAGAGGCTGGGAAAAGCATTCGCAAAGCCCGCCCAAGCTTCGCCAATTACAAGACCAAGATGATTGCACTCCGACGCCCAGACGGAACAATAACAGCGTCCAGAAAGGCAATGGAGAAAAACAACCACGAATACTACTAGGATCTCTTCGATAGCCATGTCCACCTCCCGTCATACAAAATAAAAAAGGATGGATATGTTGTACCACCGGTTCTCCCTTTCGAAATCCGACATGCCATTTCGTCGGTGAAAAATCGAACAGCACCAGGTCCGGACAGGATAAGATCAAAACATCTGAAGGACCTTCCGCCAGTCCTGTAAGCACACTGGCTCGGCTCTTCACACGTTGCCTGTCTGAATGCAAGGTCCCTACCCTGTGGAAGACCAGCAAGACCGTGTTGTTGTTCAAGAAGGGGGATCTACACGATATAGGGAACTATCGCCCAATCTGCTTGCTAGCTATCGTCTACAAACTCTTCACTCGAGTCATCCTAAACAGAATTGAAAGAACATTGGTCGAAAGACAGCCATGCGAGCAAGCAGGGTTTCGAAAAGGATTTAGGTACAATGGATCACATTCACATCTTAACAAGGCTCATTGAAGCATTGCGAGAGTACAAAAGACCGCTCTGTCTCACCTTCATCGACTTAGAGAAGGCTTTTGATTCAATTGAGATAGAAGCAGTCATGGAAGCCCTTGGTAGTCAAGGAGTCCCTACTCAGTACATAAAGATTCTTAGTGAGCTGTACAAAAATTTCACAACCAAAATTTCTCTATTCAACAACGATATTAACGTTGACGTTAAAAGAGGAACGGATTGGTTTCGTTTGCCCCATTCACGCTCAACGGAACGAATATCTCCCAATGCTCCAGTTATGTCTATCTAGGTCAGAAAATCAATATGATGAACGGCATAGCTCCAGAGCTGATCAGAAGGAAACGAGCGGTTTGGGGAGCTTTCAAGAGCATCGAGGATGTAGTGAAGAGAACAAAGAACACCCCACTCCGTGCCCACCTTTTCGACTCGACGGTTCCTCCTGCCCTAACGTATGCGTCAGAAACCAGGTCACTACGTAAGCAGGATGAAAGATCACTCAGCATTATCGAACGCGCAGTCGAAAGGACGAAGGAGTATCCCCCCTCACACAAATAAGGTAATGGGATCCGAAGCTCCGACCTGCGTCAACAATCAAAAATCAAAGATCCCGTTCTGTACGAAAAGGAGTCGAAGATAAGGTGGGCCGGACACGTAATGCGTATGAATGATAACCGATGGGCAAGAGCTGTTAGTTACTGGATTCCTCGGGATGTCAAACGTACTGCAGGAAGACCACCGACACGATGGCCAGAGTTCTTCACGAAAAGCCTAGAAGAAAGATATGATGCTCGACGAGTCCCTAAAGCGAGGAGAACCCAGTGGGCTACTCTTGCACGCGACAGGGAAAAATGGAGGATTTACTGGCGCCCGCTCGAGTCACTCAACGATCAACGGGACTACAGGTAATACAGGTGATACAGGTGATCATGAGTCAACATTTTTTCTGACTTTTCTTGTTGCTGACATCCATATAGCATTGTTTAAGCAAGTGTAAGATTGCGATGTGTGCTTTTTGACCGTCCCAGTGAGTCCTATGTTGCTCACTCAATCGGGGAACTGGGGGAGGCTGTGATTGATGGTCAGCAAACGCTTTACAGCTTCCGCCATATACGCATGGATATCACAACAGTGCAGTCTCCGCATGTTGTTTTTCTTCAGCGGTTTTCCACTTTCTTCCTTCTACTACTTTTTCCTTTCTTTTGTGTCGTAAATATTTTCCACTTGTTTTGAAATTTTGCTTTGAAAAAATTTGCAGGTGAACGAATTATAAATGTCTTGCCTATTTCCCAATTACCGACCACTAAAGAGGTGCGATTTCCTACTTCTTTAATTAGCAATTTGATATTGGTTTGTACTTGATTTAGGGCTTTCGCGTAAACTCTCTCTACTCAAAATTTACAATTTTTCAAGAGGAAAAGTTTAAGAAACAGTCGAGGAATGCGACTTGGAACTTTCGAATGACGGGAAAAGTTGCTGCGTGCTCCTTTCAGCCCAGTCCAGTAGCAGCAGTGTTTCCAGGACATATGTACAGAAGTGTATGTCTTTATACGGTTTACTAAAGTGCTTCTCGAAACTCCCAGATTTAAATAGTTTCTAAGTTCAAACTACGTTTGAGAGATGTACACATAATTAGAGTAATGAAGCACGGTTTCTTCCTTGAGACTTTAAGTCTAGGGCTTTCAAAAACTATATTCCTTGACATTGGTAATCTTCGAAGCATCAGCACCGGTCATATAAATACTGATACTGCATCTTTTATCAGTTCATTTACCTAGAAGGCGCGCAACAAGATGTGAAGGCCACGTCTACGGATACTGTAGATATTAAATCAACGTTGTTCACAGCCGCTTAGGCATTCATCCTATCAAGGAACAGCAACCAAATCCTAACCACAGCTTTTTCTAGTTTACTAAAAAACATGTGTGAAAATAACCCACAAAACAGTTCTCTCGTTTTGTATCACCTGTAGTCCCGTTGATCGTCGAGTGACCAGAGCGGGCGCCAGTAAGTCTTCCATTTTTCCCTATCGCGTGCAAATGTAGCCCAGTGGATTCTGCTCGCTCTCGGGACTCATCGAGCATAATATCTTTCTTCTAGGCTCATCGTGAAGAACTCTAACCATCGGATCGATAGTCGTGCTGAAGTAGGTTTGACAACCCGAGGAATCCAGCCACTGACGGCTTTTGTCCATTCATTAGCATTATGTGTCCGACCCACCTTACCTTCGACTGTTTGGCGTACAGAACGGCATCTTTGATTTTTGATCGTTGACGGAAGTTCTCATCCCTTACTTGTGTGAAACGGGATACTCCTAGCATCGTCCTTTCGACTGTGCGTTCGATAACGCTGAGTGATCTTTCATCCTGCTTACGTAGCGACCAGGTTTCTGACGCATACGTTAAGGCAGGAAGAACCGTCGAGTCGAAAAGGTGGGCACGGAGTCGGGTATTCTTTGTTCTCTTCACTATATTCTCGATGCTCTTAAAAGCTTCCCAAGAGGCTAGTTTCCTTCTGCCCAGCTCTGGAGCTAAGTTGTTCATCATATTGATTTCCAACATACACAGATACAACTGGAGCATTCGGAGATATTCGTTTCGTTGAGCATAAAAAAGGCAAACGAAACCGATCCGCTCTTCATGAACATCGTTTTCGTGAGCTTTAGTCGAAGGTCAATTTTTCACACGTTTTATCAAAGTCAGCAAGCATACGTTCCGCTTGGCTAATGTCTGTTGTTACAAGGACGATGTCATTACCAAAGCGAAAATGATGTAAATGCCGACCATCGATTTTCATTCCCATGTTATCCTATTCGAATGCTGGTATGACGTTCTGGAGGCTGGCGGTTAATAATTTTGGCGAGTTGGTATCGCCTTGCCTAACCCCTCTTTTGACCTTGACGTTAATATCGTTGTAGAATGGTGATGTCTTAGTTGTGAAATTTTTGCACAGCTCACGAGGAACCTTTATGTAATGCGTAGGGACTCCTTGACTACCAAGGGCTTCCACTACTGCTTCTATCTCAATTGGGTCAAAGGCCTTTAAATCGATGAACGTGAGACAGAGCGGTCTTTTGTACTCTCGCGATACTTCAATGAGCCTTGTTAACGTCTAAATGTGGTCCATCGTGCTAAATCCTTTTCGAAGCACTGCTTGCTCACATTGCTGTCTTTCGTCCAGTGTTCTGTCAATCTTGTTTACGATGACTTGAGCGAAAAGTTTGTAGACGACAGACAGCAAGCAGATTGGGCGTTAGCTGCCGATATCGTGTAGGTCACCCTTGTTGAACAATAACACGGTCATGCTGGACTTCCACTGAGTAGGTAGGGACCTTGCATGCAGACAGGTAACGTGAGAAGAGCAGGGCCAGTGTGTTTTACGAAGACTGGCGGAGGGTTCTTCGGATGTTCTGATCTTATCCTCTCCTGACCTGATGCTGTTCGATTTTTCACGGACGAAATGGTGGCATGTCGTTTTTCAGAAGGGAGAACTGGTGGTACAACATATTCATCCTCTTTTATTTCACATGACGGGAGGTGGACGTGGCTATCGAACAGATCTGAGTACTAATCGTGGATGATTTTCTCCATTGTCCTTCTGGACGCTACTATTGTTCCGTCTGGGCCTCGGAGTGCATTCATCGTGGTCTTGTAACTGGCGGAGTTTCGGCGAGCTTTGCAAATTCTTTTCCATACCCTGCAGCCTCAACAATTACTGCTGATCTTCTCTTTTAAGATCTCCTTCTATTGCCTGTCTCCGTTGTTTCGCAAGTTCGCACGTTATTGCGCCTTTGCGTGCAGCTCGTGCGATTCCACGCTGGCGTATCAGCTTGTGAGTTTCTGGAGACCGACGTTTCTTGGTCACTTTCGAACTTTCAGCTTCCACAGCGCTGACGTGAAGATGTTTAGTGAGCCAACCGTATTCCTCGTCGATGTTATCGACAGCGGCATCTTCCCAGCAGCCGACTAAATACGTTCCGCTTGGCTAATGTCTGTTGTTACAAGGACGATGTCATTACCAAAGCGAAAATGATGTAAATGCCGACCATCGATTTTCATTCCCATGTTATCCTATTCGAATGCTGGTATGACGTTCTGGAGGCTGGCGGTTAATAATTTTGGCGAGTTGGTATCGCCTTGCCTAACCCCTCTTTTGACCTTGACGTTAATATCGTTGTAGAATGGTGATGTCTTAGTTGTGAAATTTTTGCACAGCTCACGAGGAACCTTTATGTAATGCGTAGGGACTCCTTGACTACCAAGGGCTTCCACTACTGCTTCTATCTCAATTGGGTCAAAGGCCTTTAAATCGATGAACGTGAGACAGAGCGGTCTTTTGTACTCTCGCGATACTTCAATGAGCCTTGTTAACGTCTAAATGTGGTCCATCGTGCTAAATCCTTTTCGAAGCACTGCTTGCTCACATTGCTGTCTTTCGTCCAGTGTTCTGTCAATCTTGTTTACGATGACTTGAGCGAAAAGTTTGTAGACGACAGACAGCAAGCAGATTGGGCGTTAGCTGCCGATATCGTGTAGGTCACCCTTGTTGAACAATAACACGGTCATGCTGGACTTCCACTGAGTAGGTAGGGACCTTGCATGCAGACAGGTAACGTGAGAAGAGCAGGGCCAGTGTGTTTTACGAAGACTGGCGGAGGGTTCTTCGGATGTTCTGATCTTATCCTCTCCTGACCTGATGCTGTTCGATTTTTCACGGACGAAATGGTGGCATGTCGTTTTTCAGAAGGGAGAACAGGTGGTACAACATATTCATCCTCTTTTATTTCACATGACGGGAGGTGGACGTGGCTATCGAACAGATCTGAGTACTAATCGTGGATGATTTTCTCCATTGTCCTTCTGGACGCTACTATTGTTCCGTCTGGGCCTCGGAGTGCATTCATCGTGGTCTTGTAACTGGCGGAGTTTCGGCGAGCTTTGCAGCTTAAACGACGAATATTGTCAAAGCCGGTATTGGTCCACATCTTTTTAATCGTAAACGTCCGATTCGGGTTGTAACTGTTTGAATGAATCGATGTTCAAGGACAAACTCGTGTTGACGGGAATGCTGACGCCGCCTACTCCTCTACTGTCGCATGTTCCGAGGAAAAGTTCTTCTCCAGTGTCATAGACCGCGTTGAGTAGGTGGCGTCGTCTCGTCTCGGCCAGGCCGATGACGTCGTACCTTATCATTCTTGCTTGCATGAGCAAGTCTTCTATCGAGGACTCGGATGCAAGTGTACATGCATTGTAGGTACAGATTGTCACCATAGTTCTTGATCCAGGCAGCTTTCATTGGCCCTGAGATTTTAGCAGCCTTTCCGTACTCCTCCATCCCATCGCTGCGAAATTGGGGGCTCTTTTGGGGTCAGGGGAATGAGGTCCATTTTTTTTACTGTGTTTAGCATTTTTGATACCCACGTATAGCTTACTGGGCTCTTAACGTGGGAGCTGGTTTTACTCACGGGTAGCTTGCCAGGATCTCCTACAGTGGACATGGAGCTTATTTGTTGGAGACGACTCCTAACCGCCTCCCATATACTTCTTTGTCACATGATTGCAGGCTTTTGGCCGAATTGACTTGTAGAATACAATCCGCATAAAGCGAGAACGCACCCACACACGCATGCATGAATACTCCTAGCAAATACAGAAAGTATGTGCCAAATCGTCGCAGCAGTAACAGGGAGTCCATACCCTGGATCCACCTGCGTCTCAGGGAAGCAAAGGTCGCTTTTGGTCTGCGATTAACCCCTATCCACCACCTGGGGACGCGCCACGTAGTCTCGCGACCAACCGGCTCGAGATCCCTCAAATGAGGGAGATCAGTGTATGTATATATAATACGAATGTGTACGAATATGGATGAGGAGCAAGGATAAACTCTGTTCTACGACTTGTTTTGTAAGAACCTCGAGTCTTCGAACAGTCTAGTTACCAATGAAATATTCGTAGCTATTAGAAACAAGCATCACTACGAATTTGTTACTAGGAAACTTGACTAATCGAATCCGCCATCATTATCTAGTTCTATTAGACGAGGGAAATGAAGCAGTGTGAATTGAGGTTATCAGACGTAACTCATCTCGTTTCGAAAAACTTTTTTTGGATACCGAATAAACAAAACATGTGGGAATTGTTGAAATAGTATGGAGCATATTTTCTATGTTTATGGGGAAAGATGTCCAAGCATTCAAGGTGCCTTTTCCGCTTCAGATAACGAAGAAGTAGTGGTTGCAGCGAAATACTCAGCTATAGGAGTACATTGGAAACATGGCTGCGAAATAATAACATCAACTCCCGCTAACAGCAACTTTGTATGGCCATCTCGTGAAGGTTGAGTTTGATCATTTTAGGATTTTCCAGAGCTTTCCAGATATTTGCATATGCGAGAAATTTGTTCTTGATTTCTTTGCACTATTCCATAAACAGTTGGAAGAGTAATTAGGGGAAAGGGAAAGAAGAACAAATGCTGTATGCTTGGCCTGCATTCATAGCGACAACAGCCCTACCATTTATATTATTTTTGGACTTTAGAAATCGTTACTAGTACTGCTTTACCGATATTGTTTCCTCACTTCACCTATGTTCATAGTTGTTACGAAGCGTTCTGTCTCTGAAGTTAGGCTCGTTCAGGATGCTGAACGTTCTATGGAAATGGCGGTCGATAGAATTTACAAGAAAGGGTCAGAAGATGAAACTGAAATGAATAGGGCCGGTTATGTCAGTCATGCTGAAACCAGAATGGCACTTCCTTTGTATGCAATCAGAATTCGCATAACGTTATTTAAATGTTTTGATCTTCCTTAAACAATTCATTTGCAGAAAAGCAGAAACCGGTAGGGTGATTCTTCGCAGTGGACAACTCCAAATGGAGGTCCTCAAAAGAAGTCGCAACTTTAGTTATCTCCATGAATTTAATAGAAAATTCCTCGAAAGTATCACTTAGTATTTGCAAAACTCTGAACCGCAGGTGTCTGCCGTGGGGAACGAACGCGCTATTACCCTTTCCGGGGTCTAACGCGTCCACCACTACATCATATCAGACTTTCGTTTCGCCCGTCTGTCAGCGCTCGTTCCCCACCATAGACACCTGCGGTTCGGAGTTTTGCAAATATTTCAGCAACACTGTGGTCGTATTTCGCATAATACCTTGCCATAAAAAGGGTCTTCTGGTCTTTGTATTGTGGAAACCATGTACATGTAATCATGAACCGCAGTGTCAATGCTTGTTCTGAACTGGCGGTGAATTCTAAAGGTCATCGGTTTCTGCAAGATGTTTCATGAATAATGCACCGGACTGGTCTATGGGAGGAAATTTCGATGCATTGCCCCTGCTGAAAAAGCGTCTGTCCTGGTCAAGTAAATGGCTAGCCCTCCGCGGGCGTTGATCCGCTCCTTCGTACTTGACCCGCTCTTTTCGATATTGTAGCTCTTCTCATGTAAATTTTTGTTATGTTTTTGTCCTCATATTATCTCTTCTACAGAGTTTTGGGTGCTTAGATGCAAGTTTCTGCTTACTCTCTGGTCATAAACTTGTATTTCAACATTGTAACCGAAGAGTTTACCGATGTGTCCCTGTAACTTTCAAACTTGCTCGTCTACTTCCATCTAAAACAAAACAAATTAAAATCAATGGCGGCTTTGAGATTCGGCCTGTTCTTTTCGATTTTAATGGTTTCATTTCATTTCAGAAGAGAAATAATCTTGCTCATAGTTGGAAGTACTATCATTCCATGCAGAACTTCGAAGCAACAGAGAAAATGGCACAACCTTCTAGTCGTTGCGAGTTGGTCAGTTCTATCACGGTATCTCTATAAACGAAACTGACGTCCAGTGTTGAAGAGTGCGCATCTGGAATTTTTTTGTCACAATGGATAGCCATGGGTCATAATGAAGGCAGGAACTTCCGTTTGTTCAGTACCAGCCGGTTGGTAGCCAAATTAAATTTTCGAAAGATTTCCCGCTGTAGTTGTCAACGTCACTTTCTTCACTTTAATGGTCCAAAGAAGATGATAAATCTGTCTCCATGAGGGTACCAACCTACTCCCATAAGGCATGAGTAACACTTCTTGTCGTTGCCAAGAACTAAGCTTAACCATCTCATCTGGGTAAATATGTTCACTTGATGGTTGATCCGACCGAAGTGCATTCTCACCAACTCGAAGGGAGCATCAAGGGAATGTGTTGTAAGCACATTTTAGGTTCAACTGCCCTTCATCAACTGCTCTATCTGTGATCTCTCTGTTCCTCAAATGTAACAAGCGACCGCCAGAAGATTTTCCATTCCTTTCTGTCACTAGCAAGAGTAGCCCAGTGGGTTTCACTCGTTCTACGGACTCGCTAAGCATCATATTATAGCGATCATATTTTTCTTCTACGGTCTTCGTGGAGAACTCTGTTCACCGGGTTCGCGTACTTTCTGCTGCGCGTTTTAAATCTCGAGGAATTCAGTCGCCAATGGCTCCTCTGCCTCGCTTGCCAATCAGACGCACCATCGGTCTAGCTCATATCGCATTCGATATTTTGTGGAGAACTATGGCGTGCTCATCACTGATTATTAATATGGGATGCTCCCAGTACCGTCCTCTCGACTGCGTTCTTCACAACGCGGAGTAATCCTTCATCCTGATTACGTAGCGACCAGGTTCACCTCAAGTTCAAATTTTCTCCCTTTTCCGCCTTCGGTTAGTTTGAAATAAAGCTTCACGTTCAACATTTTTATGCACTGAACTGGCTAACAACTGAATTTTGTAAGCTTGAAAGGCGCTGACGATAACCTCAACTTGAAAAGACACTGAACAACACTGCGTACTCCGATTTCAAATTCATGGATAGCGAAGCTGAGAAAAGTGAATAAGATGACAAAGAAAATGAGGTGAAACGTTAGTGATAACAGAATGGAACGATAGCTTGTGTTGCACAGGGCCACATTTGTGCAGAAGATTTTTGGCTAGCAATTGATACCCTCTAGTTGGAAAGACGAATAAATAGTCAAAGTTGGGTCATTACTTGAGAGCTTACTACAGAATAATGCGTATTATTCCACGCAGATAAGGCAGAAACACCACCAAGTAAAACCTGAGTATACTTGAAGTCCCAACGAGAATATACGCTCAAATGCAAAAATTATAGAAGCACTTGTATGACAGCCACGTGACCTTACTTGAGTATTCGTTCCTATCATCAAGACCGTAAGTAAATAATTCTACAGCAGGATACAAAGACATCAAGAGAACTCAGGATAGAAACAGGCAAAACACTTATCCTCCACGTTTTTTGGACGTGTTCTCCTGTGGTTTATACGTTTACCTTTCTTTGTAGTTTAGTTGCATAGTTCTTTGTGAGAGCTACAAGTAGAGATGGAACCGTATTGAAATGCTTGTATACTATGTATAATATGTGTATGACATAACCTTTCTCCGGTCACGCTAAGTATTGCATTAGTGGAAAAAAGCTACCATTGTGATATAAAAAAGATCAAGAAGGAAATTTGTGATTTAAGCAATTCAGAATAATATGAACAATGCATCACATTTTTGCCAATGGTGTCCATCCCCACACGCACCATAGTCGACTCACATGGTCATGAATTTACTATATGGGCCAGTTAGTAGTACATGGTAGGGAAGGGGTAGAGAAGGCCAAGTGAAAAAACATGGTCTTACAGCAAGATGTGGAATGATCCCTTATATACAGCAGACTGTATCAGACCTAACTCCCTACACCACCTTAGTACCACAGAAAGCAAGTACTGAGGTAAATTACCTCTACAGCTGCGGTCAACTTGTCCTTAACACTAGCCCTTCCTAACCTTATCATTTGCAAAAGGAAACAAAGTATTCCAATGTGTACACATTACATTTACTGATTCAAAGCAATTACAATAAAGGACAGGTACTTCTAATGTTCATTTAAAGTAACGAACATTTTCTAGTGGTCAAAATAACCGAACTGAAATGTGGAAAGAGTGCATAAAAAGGATAAGAGCTATTAGCCCACTTCACACGACTCAGCTATACCCGCTTATATCCTCCGAATAACTCAAGAACAGCTTCAGACAACATAAGGCAAGCAATCTATTGAAGCTCTAGAAAACGAAAAATAAAAATCAACAAAAACATTACATGTCTAACAATTGTGATCGTTATCTCATAGAATCTAGGAAAACTCTGGAACAAATCAGTTCCTCTCCGGCATCTGATTAACGGCCGATATCGATAATTTTGCCTGAAATTTAAAATGACTTCAAAGCAACCTTGCTTCATTGATGCGATGAAGCAAAGGATGTAGGCCATTTAATAAAACCACAGATGTATCTCCACCTACAACAGACCTGCATGACGTAAGAGTCTAAAAACATGACCTAAGATTTAGGAAACCGAGAGAGTAACCCTGCAATTTCTATACAGTTGGCTTGGGTCAGCTCGTATTATCGTTAATTCTTCAAATTTAGCTTAAAACCTTAGTAACAAGCAATCAAGATCACTGACTTCAGCGCCTGCAAAACAAAACCATTGAAACGAGAAAGGGATAGTAATAGGAGACCAATTAGTACAAGACAAACTGATACATGTTAATTGTGATCACTGTTCTCACGTGAATATTAACTTGCTTCGTTTACGGTGAATTTAAGAAGAGTTAGATTACTTTTCTTTGTAGCACTTCGCTGTTCAAATTACCTAGGCTTCATGCTAATCCGTGTAGATAAACTAAACTTCTAACCAACATAAGCTATAAGTTAGTAAGCTTAAGAATTACAGCAACAAACTTTGTTCCGATGTTATTCACGAAACTGCACTTCTTGTAAACAAATACTGATGGCTTACCTTGACCGTACTTCCGCACTTTTTCTGGCAGCTATCATGATCTTCATATTTTAGTATGTCAAATAGAGGCGTCGTACAGCCAGGAGGAACTTCAGCTCCCAACAGCTTCTGTTTCAAAACTTGCCTAAACAGAATAAGAACGAGATCTACCGCGTAAAAAAAGTAAAAGATAAGCCCTGGCGTTGATCACTTCCTGAGGGATGCGCCATGCTTTCGACTTCATTAAGCATTATTGGAAATGACTGAATGCATATCTGGCACTTGCAATGACTTGCAGTGGCCGACCGATGTACCAAGCCAGTGCTGCTATCCTCCAGAGAAGTCCGATACCAATTAGCCGACTCCGAAGCGATGGTAGGTTTGGTGAGCCTTAGGAGCGGGGAACCCGTGTACATTGCACGTGCATCCGACTATTGCGCTTCGCGCTCCCATATCTACCATATATTTCAAAATAATTACCAACTCTGGGCTCACAATCGCCGTTAAAACAATCAAAAATTGTCTCGTTGTTCCGCCAATACAACAACAGTTGCTAGCTCTTAGAAGCATTAAAAAAATGAGCCCAAAATACAGAGAATTAGACATCAATCCACCGAAATCAGGAAAAAAGACGATAACTCCGTACCACACGGAAACCAAGAAACCAATTCTAACACGATATTCACCCAATCCGTATATTCCCTTCTTCAGCATTGGAGTCCTTTGTCCACATACTGATCTGAACAAGAAAATTACTAGTTATACCCTTACAGAAAGGAATTCCATCAACAGACCTTGCTGCCTTTACCGCGTACATTACAAACGAGACCACAGATAAGATCCATATCGTCGCCAAACTGCTCGCCTATCATTGCGATGAGAATCTCCAGCCAAATCAAGTCCATTATTTCACCCGGCCTTCCCTTCTCAATCTAAATCACGTATGCATGAATTTCATTCAGCAAGGTCCCATAAATCAGGTTGATGTACTTAAAACATCTTTCGAAATGACTATGTTGTGAATTTATGCACATCTAAAACAAAAAACAAGATTAAAAACAACGGAAAAACAAAGCCGACTCACGTTGATAAGCCAACGGCCGCCTTTGAGATTCTCAGGCACTTCCCACATAGGCGGGATACCAGACTTGAAAACACTGTAGTCACAAAGACAGTTCAGACCAGATGGAGGCCGAATGTTGTTATAAAGACTGAAAATCTTCAACAGATCGCATATGAAAGTGTTGAAGCAAAAAGCAATACTACTGAGAAATCCGTCCATATTTTTGCGAATAGATCAGCATACGTAAGTTACTTACGCCCAAAACTCTTCCACAGTGCTAAATGTACAGACAGGCTTGAGGCGATCTTCCCAGCTCGCTTGTCGGTCGTCGTTCAAATACCAATAGGTCCACTTATGCTTCAGAGGATGAAGAGCCTGAAGTAGCACGAAAAGTATTCTGAGTAGAAAAAAAAAACCCATTTACTACCATCTTCCCCACTGATCTCATGGGAAGCGAACTACGGTCGTATCCAACAAATTAGTCCTGAATCTTTTAAGGCCGAGGTTAACCTAACTATACTTACATTACCCCTTCTATTTGGTCGTTCAACTGGTTAAGGCAACTGATCCCTGGGTCTGATCAAAGACATAAATGAAGCAACATATTGGAAGTGTGACAGGAAGAAAAGTGTATCTACAACAAGCGTGTATAAGCGGAGAACATCGGTTTGGGACTAGAGTGCAACAGGTATCAAGTACTACCTTGCTGGTGCCTGCCTATTCGACCCTTTCTATAATGAACTGTACTATTGATTATACCGTTGACACAACCATTGCTACTGTCAGCAAGAACTTCTTGCTATGAAAAACAAATGGAGGGATTCGTCAACATTAAGGAAATTAGCAATGTCATTACCAGCGGCTCGGGTAGAGCGATATTCTCTTCCTCATCTTTCTGCACATCCTCGATCACTTCATTTCGAATATCCTGTTCTTTTCGATCAACATCAGCCATCTCAATTCAGTGATCAGCTGCTAAAAGGAGAAGGAACGAAACAACGAGGCAGGCGGACACAGCGGTACACATCAATGGCGCAATACAAAGAAACTTGGAGAATTTAGGAAGGGCATTTCTTATGAGGACTTAACTTATAAACTAGAGAAACAAACTGAAGAACAACAATCTGCTTAACCCGTAGGTAAACGTTGGGTGAACAACTCACGATAGAAGGGCCTATCGATTAGAGCGAAAAAGTTGACTGGAGCGTCATATCATACATTAAGTGGGCGTTAGTTCAACATATCCGTCACGAACTGCTTATTCAGTAATTTTAATTTAATTTAATAGTAATAATTAAAAATTAATTAACATACAGTAATTTTTTTTATTAATAAAGTGCAGAATGAGTTGACAACTTTACAGTCTTAAGGGACATGCCTTATTCTATCGCCATAGAGGATTGCATGCATTTAGTTTTGCAAAGTATTCTACCAATTTTCAGTGAGTGTAAAATAGAAATTTTCAAAGGTTGGGAAAGAAATCTAACTCGCTATTTACTTGATTAGCTCACATAAGGCTGTTGATATACAACAATGATGCTGGGATGCTTGCAAAACTCTGGAAAAAAAATTAACATTGTGATTTCGACAACCTCAGCTTGACTGGGTTCATTGCCAGTTTGGGCTCCTCATATCAATCCCGTTTACGGGGCTGATGGCACTGGTAGATAGAAAACTAGCTAAGAGAAGACCGAAGCGAAGTGCCTGCATGATGTGGTGGTGAACGCTTTAGCACCCGGAATGGGTAATGTAGTGTAATATAGCATCCCACGGCAGACATCCGCGGTACGGAGTTTTGCAAATATCTCAACATCATTGTCGTTGAATTTCATATAACACCTTGCCGTGAAAAATTGTAATGGGAGGTAAATAAAAAAAAGAGTTAACGTTGCTGTTATCTACATTAAGGTATTAAGTAATTTGAAATATTAAAATATCCAACCCAGGTGTGGCAGGGGTCATCGATTCCTTTGAGGACACCGAGGGGCCTGCTGGACGAGATTTCATCTGTTCAGTTAATCTCGTGCCCGAAATTCGACATTCCCTGGGCTTCATGGGACCTTCATCTTGGTGGAATGGAAGAACTTGTAAGCAATGGCATGTAGACTTCAATGGTCTTTATTTCAATTAATGCACAGTGGCCGATTGAGTGTAGTAGCTGAAAATTACAGCGAAAGCACTCAGATTTGGAGCGTTTTTACGAAACTACGTTCTTCATTAGGTAGGAATCGATGTCCTGAAGTGTTTGATTAAGTCGATGGGATGGGAATATTTGCTATAGGATCAATGGATTTCATCTGTTCGCATCGATCATGCTATGAAAAGAGAAAGTCGTCCACACAGTTTGTCCTTGATGATGGTGCCAGCGGGAAAAATAGAACTACTGATAGCTTAGGCTAGGATTTGCTCTATCGGATTAGGGAGCTTGAACTGATCCAGTGTACATGTTGTACGGGAAGCCGTTCTCCAGTGTTTTTTCTACATCTCATTCTTTTTTTATTCAAGCACTGACGTAAATTACCAAGTTCACACATAACTAACACATCCATAATATGACTTAATGTTAATGACCAAACACTTTCAGTTCTTGAGAATCTCGATTACCCGATTGTTAAGTCGTGATAAAGCTAGTAAAGACAAAAGTCTTCTTATTAAAAAAAAAGTCAAAATTTCACGCATTTCACTAATTTTGTAAAGCATATGGTGAATACTTGTGCACTGGCAGTGGTGAAAACAAGACAAGAAAACCTTAGAGTGGTGCCTACAGCGACTTCGATGCCCGAAACTGTCGCTCGCTGTGCAAACCTTCTCCTACATGTTAGCATTGAGAAAGGATCGTACGATCGTATTGCTTTCCCAAGACATCGGACCAGCTAACGAGCTCGAGTAGCTGGAATTTGGTGCTTGGGCATCGGTGGTGACTCGAACCGAGTGGTTCGTCATGTCAGCGACGGACGCAGACACTGCACCATCGTGCACCTACGGGCGTGCACTAGCATTTCTCGCCATGAGTGGAGCGACGAATACGGCAAATGTTTCCGCTAAGAATGTCTCAGTTCTAAGGTTATACTTATCATAGACATTTTAGAATGTCATATTATAAGAATTGAGGTCACAGAATCATTTATTGGTACTGTAGAATACCGTATATTTATTGGTAAATCTAGAAATTGTATGAGACGAATGCTATGTGGACCTATCAGAAATCTTCAAATGTTACAATAGTGAAAAGTGTACAAAGATGGTAATTAGTCAATAGGGAGCACTCGTTAAAAATAACCCGACGATCAAGCATGTTCGAAGAAGAAACCACTGGCAGAATTGTGGTCAAACACGAATGGTATTAGAAAATAAGTGAATGTTGGTAGCGCGACAGCTGCGGCGATAAGCCTGGCGGTCTTACGGGCACCATGGGCGGTGCGTCAAAAATCGGAGATGTTATACAGCTATCAAACCCGTCGGCGAATTTTGACTCTAACCATGGGGTACAGCTTCCATATATGAGGCCCAGCGGCTGACTAGGAGGAAGTATTGGTGGTTTCGGTGGCAAAATATTAGGAGGAGGAGGACGTTTCTGAAGAGTGGAGGAGCCACTTGGAACCAATGCTGGAATCGCCATCGATTCCGCTTCATTAGTCTTCCGCGAACCGACTGTGCAGAAACCTTAAACATGATTTATATAAATGGTGGTTATATTGAGTTGAAATACACGTATATATACATATATATATATATATATACACGTTATATATATATATATATATATCGTTATATACAGCTATACGTTATATACGTATTTAGCCGATACGTTATATACACGTATACAACGTATCGGCTAAATACGTAAACGTATACAATCGGCTTACTCAAATATTAAAAGTTCTAAAACCGAATATGTTTCCCGATAAAAAAAACTGGGGAAAAATATTCGTTTATTGTTACGAACAATTTATCGATCCACAGTTTATTTCCCAGTTTCCAGTTTCGTCCAAAGTAGCTAGGGACCTCTAACTAGCGCTTAAGGTAAAAAGAAACAATTGGAAGACCATACGGTGAAATTCGTCCCAAATTTTCGTGGTTTTCTTTTTCTCCACTACCATTATGGTGGGCTGGACCAGTTTTTTTTATTCTCCATTAAACTGCATAAATATGGACATGAGAGTTTAGAAGCACTTTTCCTGGAGATATCATAGCGTTTCCCTTTAATTCTCTGTCTCATTGTTGCAATGAGCAAACATGTCCGATAATTCTGTCCAGAAAGCAAGCGCATGAGTAAAGGCTACTAAGATAGGATCCGGAGAGCAATCTGTAACGAACTTAAAAAGAGAAACACCGAACAAATGACCACATAGCTTGTGCTTATGGAGCTCATGAAAAGCTTATGCAATTCCTTATATTCTTGCTGAGCAAACGCCAGGTATTATTGCTCCTTTATGTAAACGAAAGCTCACGTTTCGGTGGATTTCGCCTTCCTCAGAGCCTGCAAAGGTCAACTTGACCGCAATCTACCCAGCCGAACACCTCCACAACCGAAAAGAGGAAATGCGAAACCAACATTTCAATCACAATGAACACAGCTTTGCACACTCACTGCTTTTTATAACGCTTCCATTGAGTATGTCGCGTGGAGACGAACCGCAGAGAATTCACATGGAAGCGTAATGTGCCCATTCTATCAGAATAACAGGCTTATGTACCGCCCAATATCACGCGCGATAATGAGGCATTCCTCTCTACGGTTCATTTTCGGATTTTTGGAATTAATCCAGAATGCCTCGAGAGTTTGCAATTAGTATTGCCAATAGACATATTTCTAAGGGCAACGAAATTGTAGCTCCTCAGTTTAGGCATAGAGGAAAAACAGCGCCCCTAAATGATAATTCTAGCTAGAATGAGGACCTTATTGGTCAATCATTTCCAACGAAATAATTGCAGATATAAAACGTTGACTGAAATGGTCTATCACAGAAAAGTAGAATTCAATGGAATATCAACGGACACTCTCAGATGTCAGCTAATTGGTAGCATAGCCGTATATGCACAACGGAAAATTGCTCAATATGCTAAAGGGTGATTGCATGAATTCAGGTACAGTGTGCCTATTCTCTTGTAAAGCGTGGAGGAGCAAATATACTGACCAAACGGGTACACCACTTCGAATCCATATGGAATAAAACCCAGAAATTAATTCTTCATATTCTTGTTGAGCCACGGATCTCCCTCATATGCGGGATCTCGAGCCGGTTAGTTGCGAGGCTACGTGGCGCGTCCCCAGGTGGAGGATTGGGGGTTAATCGCTGACCAAAAGCGACCTTTGCTTCACTGAGACGCAGGTGGATCCAGGAGATGGACTTCCTGGTTCTGCTACACCGATTTCGCACATACTTTCTGTATAAACTAGGCGTATTCATGCATGCGTGTGTGGGTGCGTTCTCGCTTCATGCGGATTGTATTCTACAAGTCAATTCGGCCAAAAGCCTGCAATTAAGTGACAGGGAAGTATATGGGAGGCGGTTAGGAGTCGCCTCCAACAAATAAGCTCCATGTCCACTGTAGGAGAGCCTGGCAAGCTACCCGTGAGTATAACCAGCCCCCACGTTCAGAGCCCAGCAAGCTATAAGTGGGTATCAAATATGCTAAATACAGTAAAAAAAAGAGTCTCATTCCCCTGACTTCGAAAGAGCCCCCAATTTCGCAACGTTGGGTAGGACAAGTACGGAGAGGGTGCTAAAATCTCAGGGCCAATGGAAGCTGCCTGGATCAAGAACTATGGTGACGATCTGTACTTACAATGCACGTGCACTCGCATCCGAGTCCTTGATAGAAGACGTGCTCTTGCAAGCAAGAATGATGAGGTACGACGTCATCGGCCTGG
>MQTX01000414.1:32871-85508 GCA_009735665.1 Angiostrongylus cantonensis | reverse complement strand
GCTTTATGTAGATCGTTCGGAACTAATTTCAAATTGCGCTCTGCCCTTTGAAGAGAAAGCTTGGACTGTTATTGCAGTCGTGGTTTTTCGATTAGAACTGCTATGTTATTAATGCATTTAGAGGAGTGTGAGGTTGAAAATATCATATCGACAGTTTAGGGTGAAATTATTCAAACGATACTAGCCTATCTTATGATTTAGTGACCCATTCCGTTCTCCGAACCCACCGAACAAGCATGCTGGCCCCGGATCCGTAGGGTCAGCTCCGAGTGGTCCACATCATGGAATGATGTCGCGTGCGCCTGGTGACTTCTCTACAATCAACTTTCCACCTCCTGATGTTCCGAGTCATGCGAAAGTGATTTTCGAATACATTTCTGTTTAATTTCTATATGAAATTTATCACGTTGCTTAGAAACAAACTTGGTTGAACCCAATTGTCTTTTTTGTAGTGAATAGTTTTTGGGAGAAATATTTTCTTGTTTATTTCGGTGATTTTTTGAACGTAGGTCCGTGGTGAATTTAGAAGAAATAATGGCTTACTTAAATGACGGATTTAAAAGAAATTAGCTTTGGGTTGTGTTTTTATAGCTGCATATTGAATTTAGCTGTGTAGCATTATTGTTATGTTGATCGTGGCTGGGTACCGAAAATTATATAATAAGTGCAAAATCTCGTCATTTGTCGTTTCTGTCACCTGTTTATCCTTTCATATTGTTGTCGCTGCAACTTGAATCACACTGCCAACTTGTGTTTGAATGTTGACTCATTTAAATAGGGAACTTTGTTATGGGAACTGTCAAGGTACATTTTCATTCAGAGTGTTATAAGTTGGTTTTTCACATTTGTGTTAAAAATTAGGGATGGCATGCACTCATGAAGTAGTTACCGACATGTTTTATTTGAGGAATGGCATCAGCACGTCACTCGTGATCTTCGTAACCATCTTGTTGGGAAGCTGGTTAAGGCGATATTTCCATCACCGGATCCGAATGCCATCCATGATCAACGAATTCGTGACCTGATCAATTATGCTCGAAAAGTCGAAATGGAGATGTTCGAGTCAGCTAACGATCGAGTAAGTTGCAAAACTGGCACGTTTTATTTACTATGCGTTTGTGGCGTGTTTGTGAAATTTGCAAAATAATTCCTTAATATTTGGATATCCAATACGGGAAAGAATAGTGCCGAGCTTAGCATGTTTTTCACTTATTTTTCAATCGTTTCTCGGAGTACTTGTGCTACAAGATTTCCACATGGTCAGTATAAGCACTGTTCTTTCCTTATATGTCGGATTTTTTGCATTTTCTGACATATGCATTGGTTCTGGCAGACTTATGTAAAAGTGTCCAACCAATTTTTGAATTGGGTGGTCATGCTGCGTCATGATCAGTACCACTCACTGTGCTTCGAAGTTCGACGACGATTTCATGAGGCGGTGAACCATTACAGATGATATAATCATTGAAACTAGACGAGTTCGTTTTTTGTTGTTTAAAAATTGGAACAATTGCGTAGCGGAAATGGTGTTGGAATTGCATATATGCCGATTAGAAAGCTCTGTCCTCAAATTTTCTTCCACAAAAAAAAACGAGGATGAAATTGGAACTATGTCTAGGGTAGCTGGAAAGCTATATTATGTCCACCTTTTTCTACAGTCTGTAGATTTCTAGTAAGAAACATATGTTAGCTTTTTCTTATTATTTTATCAACCCTTTTGGGCTGGTTTTATTTCTTTGAATTGTTTGACGCTAGAACCCAATCATTACAGGAAGAATATTATCATCTACTTGCGGAGAAGATTTACAAGATTCAAAAAGACCTTCAAGACAAGAAGAATTCGCGCCTTCGTGCGGATGGAGGTGCCGGTGCTGCTGCCAGTGGTAGCGGTGTGGGACAAGCACCTTCTACTGGGAACGTGCCTGCTGGTCAGCCACAACAAAACCAGAGTAGCAGTTTTTCAGAATGTGAGCCTCGAGAGATTTGGTTATTTTGCATTCAAATCTATTATATAGAGCTGTTTGCAAGTCCACATAACTGTTTCCCTGTTGAATTAGCACAACATAAATTGTGTAGCAAAGGAAATCTCGGCAGTTTTTCAGAATGTGAGCCTCGAGAGATTTGGTTATTTTGCATTCAAATCTATTATATAGAGCTGTTTGCAGGTCCACATAACTGTTTCCCTGTTGAATTAGCAGAACATAAATTGTGTTTGCGGATGGAGGTGCCGGTGCTGCTGCCAGTGGTAGCGGTGTGGGACAAGCACCTTCTACTGGGAACGTGCCTGCTGGTCAGCCACAACAAAACCAGAGTAGCAGTTTTTCAGAATGTGAGCCTCGAGAGATTTGGTTATTTTGCATTCAAATCTATTATATAGAGCTGTTTGCAAGTCCACATAACTGTTTCCCTGTTGAATTAGCACAACATAAATTGTGTAGCAAAGGAAATCTCAGTCGAAGGCTAATTTTCGTAGTTATTGCTTATGAGCACGTGAAATGCGCCATGACCCACCAAGCCTTCCATCCCTCCGTGGTCGGCAAATTGGTACCAGACTTGTCTGGGAGGATAGTAGCACTGGCTCGGTACATCGGCCGGCCACCGCGAGTCATTGTAAAGGCCAGATATGCATTCAATCACCTCCAACGATACTTAATGAAGTCGAATGCATGGCGCATCCCTCAGGGATTGATCAACGCCGAGAGCTTTATCCTTTATCCTTTATTGTTTATGAGAGTTCTACACTGCTGCATCTTTATCAAAACCTAATTTGTATATGGATGTGTTTTCTATTTGTTTACTTTTCACGTGTAGAAAGAAAACAATTTTTAAGCGATCGGTTCAATTCCCGATTTTGACATGGATATGCCGAATCCACCGAATCGAACGGCAGGTTCCACTCCTCTGCCTGCTGGTCTTCAGAATGCCAGCTCTCAACAGCACCAGCTTCCTCATTCGCAGCAACCGTTACACCAACAACAGCAACCCAGTGTGAGCTGGACAGGAGTCAGTGGTGGCGGTCCATTGTCGGCACCGGCATCGGCGGCTGTTACCGATCCACGAGCACAACAGCAACGAGCGCAAGAGCGAGTCCTTGCACAGCAGTCCAACAGTACTCATGGATCAGCAGCTGGAACGCCAGTGGTGAGTGTAACGACGTATGGTTTTCCACCATACACACTGTGAGTTGATTTTAGCTGGCTCAGCGTTTCAGTAGAAACCGGTTCACGTCGGATTCTAACTGTTATTTAAAATAAGATCTTATATTTTTGCACTTTTATAGCAAGGTACAATTACTCTTTATTTTACCAAGGTGAGATAGCGAATTTTTGCAAACCACAGGTGGTTTTCTTTTCTCTTTTTTTGTAAACTAGCAAGGCGACTAAAAAAAGGTATTTGGTTAAACAAGTGAGGTGTTTAACTGAAGTGTGTCACAATCGTGAGTGCCTGCGAGCTATGTCTCCCATATAAGTTTGCGATATCCCTTAATTATAGCTATCTAATCGACAACTATCTCGAAGCCACTACTGTTGTTATTTTGTTAACAAACTGACCAATTAACATATATGAAAGATGTCCATGCTAATTTATTTGAATGGTTTCTTATTCATTCTTTAGTTGATACAGTCAACGTGGCTTTGGACCTGTCTCATATAAGCCATTGTGACGGTTTTTTTCTAATATTTGCCTTTGAGTTTTAGGTCAAAATGGAAGTAATGGACACAAGCGACCTTAATGGTCCGGTTTCATCCTCCACAAGTGTCTCGTCAACGAATGGCCTCTCTTTGACTCTAATTAAATCGGACTCTAAAACGAAGATTGAGGAAGGATGCTCAGGTTGGATCTGTGATAGAGGAGTGACATGAAAAATGGATATTCTTTTGTTTTTAGCTGCCCCTGGACCATCAAGTGGAGTATCCGCATCTGCATCGAATTCCTCAACAAAATTGACTGCAACAGCAAAGGCATCGGATTCCACCACATCTCCGAAAAAAGAGATTGTCAAGAGAGAACCCACTCCGCCTCCTGGAGAGGACACCATTTTTGATGCAAATGAGTTGCGGTAGGTGGCCTATCTTTTTTTTCTTCCTTTTTTTGGAAATACGAGAGGTGTAATTTTTTTCTCAATTTAATATTCCTTTGTGAAGGCATTATTTACGACCGGTATGGGAGAAGATGGACTGTTCCGAGGATGCTGTTCCCTTCCGTATGCCTGTTGATCCTGATTTACTTCACATCCCCGTAAGTTGTCGTATACATAAACAATAATGTTGACGGTATTAGTACATTGTCAGCTATTATGCAACATAAAAATCGCTAATGCGAATTTTTATCAGTGCTGTTTTTTAGTCTTATGATGATTTGCTCACTTTAAGTCCTTAAGATTTCGAACAACGCCACTCTTTGAATTCTTGTTTGCTAATTTTGAATTACTATTATTCAGCAGTATGCTTATTTTTAAGGACTATAACGATATAATAAAGCACCCGATGGATCTTTCAACCATATGTATCAAGTTGGATAGTGGGCGGTACAAAAATCCTTGGGAGTTTTGTGATGATATGTGGTTGATGTTTGATAACGCTTGGATGTACAACCGAAAGAACAGCAAGGTGTATAAATACTGTACGAAGGTAACTGTTTGACCTTTGAGAAAGTTTTAACTGTTAGATTATATTGTGATGAAGGTTGTGCCTACTGTACAACTTCCATTGATTGGTAGAAATCTTAAATTTGTTGAAGAGAATGACTGGTAAGTCGTCTGAGTTTATGCAGTGACCAGTGGAGTTTACACATCTCGGCTTTCTCATAGGTTCTCGTGTAGTCGGAGAATTTTCGCTTTCGAAGTTTACCACTGTCTGGAATTATTTCAGTTGAGCGAGATGTTTGTGACAGAAATGGATCAGGTTATGCAACAAATGGGGTACTGCTGTTCACGAAAGTTGTCGTTTACACCACTGGCGTTATTTTGTTACGGTGCATCGATGTGCACGATAGCTCGAGATCAACCTTATTGGGTGTAAGTTTTCCATAATGAAGTTTTGACAGCCTTATTATTTTTGAACTTGTATAATTGCTGTTATTTGATCAAATTCTACGTTAGGGGGTCAAAACACAATGAGGTTGCTTTAACCGAGATAGCTAATATCAAGTTTAGACAATCATCGTTGTGGGAATTTCCAAAAAGTACCTGTTTTAATTAACTTGCTATAATAATTTTTGTCTACATCTTTTTGGATTGAGACGTCTCGATATTGACCTGTACATTATTTGGTATGTTAAATGCTGAATTGTTTGCATACGACAGAAAAACATAACAGATTGTCTTAGGTACGAGCAAACTTCTTCTCAGTATGGCGTAACAGTATCGGAGCGCTACACGTACTGTCTGAAGTGTTTCGATGCTTTACCACCAGAAGGAATTTCACTTTCTGAAAACCCAAACGACCAGTCAAACATGGCACCCAAGGACAAATTTGTGCAGATGAAAAACAACGTGATTGACTATGAACCATTTGAAGTGTGCAAATATTGCCATAGAAAATGGCATAGAATATGTGCACTGCACGACAAAAAGGTTAGATATTATGGCATATTATTCAATGTATTTAGTATCTAATAATGATCACGCGAATTAAATCTAAGGAGAAGGATTTGTGTCTGTTCCTACTGAGATATACCTCATTGTATGATGTTAGTGGTAGACCGTCTCACGTTTGACACATACTCGGGAGATGGCTTGACATTTGGTCAATACTTCGTTTCAAAGTGTCAGTACACTTAATATGATCGTATTAGAGTATATGAATGGACCTCGTGGAAAGTGTGCTTCATGACTTTAGTTCCGTTCCGATTGATTTATAGCACCTTAAGGATTTTATTTTAGTCAATGTGCATCAAATGAGTCAAATTATAGACGACTAATGTTTTGTACCACATATTTACTGAATGGTTTCACCACCTTGACGTTTGTTATACGACATCTGTGCAGTTTAGAGTCATAGTGTTTCGTCATATTTTCATCTGTGGTCTATATTCGAACATAGTCATGTTTGTAGATAGTCGGTTTTTATTAGATTTCTAATATTTTTTGGCCACCAAACGTGTTCTGTGCTTAACACGGATAAATATGGTCCTATTAGAGTATATGAATGGACCTCGTGGAAAGTGTGCTTCATGACTTTAGTTCCGTTCCGATTGATTTATAGCACCTTAAGGATTTTATTTTAGTCAATGTGCATCAAATGAGTCAAATTATAGACGACTAATGTTTTGTACCACATATTTACTGAATGGTTTCACCACCTTGACGTTTGTTATACGACATCTGTGCAGTTTAGAGTCATAGTGTTTCGTCATATTTTCATCTGTGGTCTATATTCGAACATAGTCATGTTTGTAGATAGTCGGTTTTTATTAGATTTCTAATATTTTTTTGTCACATGGCCACCAAACGTGTTCTGTGCTTAACACGGATTTTGCTGAGATGAGACTGCTTTGTTATCAGTAACTTTTCTTCCAAAACCGTTATTTCAGGAGCTTGCACTTCGTTTTCGTTCTTTGACCTCTCTCTAGTTATCTAAATCCATGTTATTCTAGGTGTTTCCGGAAGGGTTCATCTGCGATACCTGTCGAAAGGAGAAGGGCTACCCGAAGCCGGAGAATCGCTTCATGGCAAAAAGATTGCCGCATAACAAATTATCGCAGTTCTTGGAAGATCGGGTTTGTGGATATCTCTTTTCCTGGCCTCTTACGAATAATTTGCGTCTTCAAAGGTGAAGTGCAGAGATTAAATATAGATTTTTTATTGCCTAAATTACATTATCATTTCCATTTACATTACTGGAAATGTGAATGGATATTATTTTATTGCGAAATAAGAATAGTGCACCATTTTCTTTGCGCTATTTAGTGTTGTCAAATAAATTGTTACTAGGCTTAAGTGAGATTTAGAAGTGCGAGATGAAATTTTTCACTTAGGACTGATGTATGGCTTAGAAACGCTGGCAACGCACAGCAATTTTGAATTTTTTACTAGTAGTAAGATGAGATCCTTAAGGACTAATTATTTAAAAGGTTTTGAATCGCGTTGTTTAGTGAAATAGAATTTATTTTGCAATCAGTTCGAAGTAGTGTTAGTTGTGAACTATGTGCTTCAGGTGAATACATTCCTTAGGAATGCATTGCCGAATAATCCTGATCAATATGAGGTCATAATTCGAACCTTATGCGTTCAGGACAAAGAAGTGGAAGTGAAGCCATTGATGAAAGCGAAGCGAGTCATTGAGTTCTTTTTCCATAAACTTCTTTTGGTTTTTAGGATCTATCCATACGTTTTTAACTTGGAACTATTACTAGGTTTGTTGAAATTGCCTATTAGTTTTCACCTTCAAACATTCAGGTATGGTCCGCAGGGTTTTCCGGACCGTTTTTCATACAGAACAAAGGCTGTCTTTGCGTTCGAGATCATCGATGGGGTTGAAGTATGCTTTTTCGGACTCCATGTTCAAGAGTACGGAAGTAACTGTAAGGAGCCAAACGCAAGGTGGGTCGTTCTCTATCGAAGTTGTGCAAAATGTGTTTCGTAATCGCCTAGAATAAATTTAAATAAGCTGTGTGGCGCAGTGGTTGGAGGCGCCTCTGTGACGCGCACGTGGAATGCGACCATGGCCCACCAAGCCTTCCATCCCTCCGGGGTCGGCAAATTGATACCAGACTTGTCTGGGAGGATAGAAGCACTAGCTCGACACATCGGCAGCTCACAGCAAGTCATTGTAAAGGCCAGATATGCATTCAGTCACCTCAAGCGATACTTAATGAAGTCGAAGGCATGACGCATCCCTCAGGGATTGATCAACGCCGAGAGCTTTATCCTTTATCCTTTTTAAGCTGGCTACTTAATGCAGTGTTATTTCAGGCGTGTCTACATAGCTTATTTGGATTCCGTGCATTTCTTTCAGCCGAGAGAGCTCAGAACCGAGGTATATCATGAAATATTACTGGGATATCTGGAGTAAGTTTTGTCGAGAATTTTTTTGTGTCATTAGTCTTTCCGGTGATATCATAAATGTCGAAAACATTTTGTACCTTCAGCTACGTTAAACGACTTGGTTACACTATGGCCCATATTTGGGCATGTCCACCATCTGAAGGTGATGATTATATCTTTCACTGTCATCCTCCTGAGCAAAAGATCCCAAAACCGAAGAGGTTGCAGGTAAGTTAAGGATTGGTTTTTACTTTTTTTTTTCTTAGAACAGTTCCTAATTCTAATGGCATTATTTTCAAGGATTGGTACAAGAAAATGTTAGAAAAGGGTGTTGCTGAAAAAACGGTTGTCGAATTCAAAGACATTTACAAACAAGTGAGCTCAAATCATAGTTCAAATAAAGAAGTATTGACGTCATCGTTTCCGTTATGAGATTCTTTTAAGGCGCGTGATGATAATTTGACAACACCTATGAGTTTACCATATTTTGAAGGCGATTTCTGGCCAAATGTAATTGAAGACTGTATACGGTTCGTTCAGTGATATGTGATTGGAGCATGTATCATTATACTTCTGGATATTGCTGTTATCCGTTTAGTGAAGCTGGAAATGAGGAGGCTCAGCGCCGTAAAGAAGTTGCTGAAGCAGATGAAGAAGATGATGACATATTTCAGTCAGGTGATAATGGGAAGAAAAAGAGGTATGCACAGTGGGTGCACTTTGGTTATCTTTTTTACTTTCTAGCTTTTTGTTTAAATGTCTCAACGGTTGTTTTTGTTATAATAATACATTGTTAATCCATAATGAACGAGAGGAGGATAAAAATAGTGGAAAAGTGGAGAGTGTTATTTCTGAATTTTTTTCTTGCAGCTCAAAGAACAAGAAGAATAACCTGAAGAAGAATTCGAAGTTGAATAAAAAGAAACAAGGGAGCTCTACTGGTAACGAGGTGGCCGATAAGTTGTACTCGCAGTTTGAAAAGCATAAAGAGGTTTGTACTAATTTAGCAATATAAGTCGCAGATAGTTGATTTTTAATGTTGTGATGTTTAATGTGTTAAAATGTTTAAGGCTAAAGGTTTTTTTTTTTTTGGAAAAGCTTCTTGTTCTGAATTGTTATGCTTTAGTGAAGTGCATCACACTTTTCCGCCTCATCTGTAATAATAACGGCTTCAGTCAGTGTAGTTTGTAGGGACGATTTTTCACAAAACACGGCATTTATGAACTCTCGTTTTTAAGCTAACACAGAACACCGTTAACACATATTTCATGTTCGTTGTCTAACCGTCCGGGAAGTTCACACTCTTCAACGCCTAGGGATTCTTTCTTTCTATTCATTTTTGTGTTTTTAAACTTTATCCAAAGTCCCTCAAAATTTTTGTGGTGGTTTGTGGTTTTGATTCCTGTACGACATTCACCACTGCGGCTTCGAAATCATCGGCGTCACGATTTTACGTACTGTGACAGCCAAGTGAGGCACTCTATATGTCGCTTTAAACCTTTTATCTAGATGTTCTGTGCGCGCATAAACGTCTTAGTGCTTTAGCCAATATATTTAGTCATTGCATGTTTCCATAGAGAGAAGGGGTCTGCATAGAAAAACAACTAAATGGGTAATTCAAAATCCGACGAACTATTCCTTTAGGTAATCACTAGAAACAAAGACTTTTGCGTTGATCGCGCAAGGAATCAAAAATATCAACGCAAAATATTCGAAGGCGCATTTTGAAGAGGTGAAAAACTACAAAATGAATAGAAAGGACGATTCCCTCACTGTGCAACGTGGATTGTCGCCTTACCTCAGCTTAGTTTTCTGATCTGAGTGAGATTAATTTGTCCTTGTCTAACGACGTCATACAGTTGGTCTTATTCCTCAAAAGTGAAAGCATTTAGTCCTTCTTAACCAAATGGTATTTGCTCTGGTTTACAAATCTGATTTTTGTTAGGGTTATAGAATATTCACCAAGTAGCGAAGGTACGGTTCACAATAATACGCTTAAGCTTTGTAGTCACCGAAACGTTAGCCGTAGAGAATCACAATACTCGTCAAGAAACTCACATCGGCTCAAAAATGAGATTTCTTGAGGCAATAACATAGTTTTTATTCCTTATTTTTATAATTTACGATATTTTGATGATCACATCATTGTATGTATAGTGTGGTATGTATTGCTATCACAGAGGTTGTTTCTTGTTGTTTTAACGCAAAATTCCTCAGGTGTTCTTCACGATTCGGCTGGTCACGCAACAATCTGCTTTGTCACTACCCGACATTGTCGATCCTGATCCACTTATGGCGTCAGATATGATGGATGGTAGAGACACGTTCTTAACAAGAGCACGCGATGAGCACTGGGAGTTTAGCTCATTGAGGAGAGCAAAGTAGGTGGTGTTCAAGAAATTACTCTGTTAATGTGCTTGGTAACGTTATCATTTCTTAAGCTCGACGTTGAAAGCATTTGAATTAGGAACACCACTGATGCTTTAAATGAACTATCAGGTTTATTTGGGATCCACTGATAGGTAGAGCAATGTTCGTAGTAAATCCATGCTCCAACAATAATCAGTATTTCAGAATATCTTGTTGTTGCTGCCAAATACAAAAAGCCGGTTGAAAGAGAGTTTCTAGATGTATTTCCTTAAAAATTTTAACATATTTTCTTTACCAATATCTCTAAAATTTTACTTTGACAATACTTAAAATTTGTCGAGGTCTTAAAGGTGCGGTAGCGTCTTTCAGAGAAATCTTTTGTCTGTTTGATAAAGTTTCATTGAGCTTATGTTTATTCCAGATTTTCAACTCTAGCGTTATGCCATGCATTGCACGAGTCTGATGTGAATAAGGATATGAGTTATACGTGCAACAAGTGCAACAGTTCCAATGCTAAATGGCATTGTACGACGTGCGATGTAAGTTAATAACTACTTAGAGTCTCATAGAGCAGTGAGCAAGAAATTATTGACTAAACCAGATGAAAATAGCCAAAATTGCGACAATGTTGTTTCTGTTTTCCCTCTTTTCCCTTACCTATTGTTTCTGTTTGTCGCAGGACTTTGATTTGTGTGAGACATGTCGCGAATCCGTTTCTCATGAGCATCCAATGGAGCAGATTAAACCGCTTATTGGGGCAGAGAGTGGTGATTCTGGTGGGAACAACCGTTTCGAAAGCATCCAGGTAGCCCGCGAGGTTTAAAAGTTCTCTTGTTTCCTTAAACCCCGTTTTCAATACATATAATTTCCCATGTTTTCAGCGTTGTATTCTGTCCTTGGTGCACGCATGCCAATGTAGAGACGCAAACTGTCGTCGTGTGTCATGTCACAAAATGAAGCGCGTTGTACAACACACGAAGATGTGCAAGAAGCGGGTGAATGCTAGTTGTCCAGTGTGCAAGCAGCTGATAGCATTGTGTTGCTATCATGCCAAGCATTGCTCGAGGGATTCTTGCTCGGTAAGGATTTTTGTGACAGTTTGGCACATAAAAGACGTCGCTATTTGGTTTTATTCTTTTTTTAGGTACCGTTCTGTATGAATATTCGGCAGAAGCTAGCTGAACAAAAACGCTCAATTGCTCGACGTGCAGACATGATGATGCGGCGACGTATCGACGGCTTACAGGCTGTTGCAGGAGGTGAGAACATTACTACTTACGCAGTCCTCCTGAAAGGATGATTTTCATCACATACAAACTTACCTATCTTTTTCAACCTTACGTAAAGTGCAGATGGTTTCCTGTGCGGTTCAGGATAATGTGGAAAAGTTTTGTGGAATATATAAGACAATTTCTTGGTGAACTGTCAGAAAATTGAGCAATACGACAATTTTGTGAATATGGCTAAATTTTCGGTCCATTTCTAGTCGAGAGGTTCGCAACATATTTTACTAAATTATATATCAATTTTTGACTAAAGTTCTTCATCTCGATTTGTAATGGATAACAAATGGCTTCAGAGAGAGATCAATTTCTATGTTACCTTCTTCGTAAATGAAGTGGATCTACTACGCAATTTCTCCATAGGATGGTAAACGAATTCCTCCACCAGATTAGTAAAAAATATGGTCTGTGCTTTAGTTAGAATTGGCAGCGTTTATCTAAAATATCCCTTCAAAATTTAGTGGTCCAATTGTAAATAGAAGTTCGGCGTTTTCCTTTTTTACTCTGCCACACAGTAGTCATCGATTTTTTTTTTTACTACCAATTCCTTTTGGAAAGTTATACGATGCAAATTGCTTAGATAACTGCCGAGCACAGACGTTTCACGAAAAGCAGTTATAGGTGACGACATTATCATCATTACCTATTCACTGCTGCTATGTTACAGAGCTGGTGTGGTAACGTTTTTGGTTTTCCTCGTTTACTCCTTCGTTCAGTATTTGGTAGTCGTCGTGAGGAATAATTTATGAAAGCGTTGACTTAACATATATTTTTTCTCGTATGTTAATTGCTTGCAGTGGCTGCCGTTCCTTAGTTCCTCCTCTTTTTTTTTTTGCAAAAACCCGTTGTATGCACCGAAAGTGGATGGCGATATTTAGCACAAGTGGCTGTTATTTGGTTTTAACATCACTTTTTTTCCTAGAATTCTAGGAACCTTTACAGTGTTGATATTTTCATCTGTGACAAATAATTACTGATTTCTTTGTTGTACACTCCTGCGTTTGTAAGCCACCTTCTATGTCGAAGCTAGTGTTGTTATTTTATAATGATCTTAATATAATCTGATTCAAAAATTGATATGTGTTAACTGTGAAATCAACAATGCTGAGGCGCACATTACTGTAACCAATATTCTGATGTGCTTCGGCTAACCTGAAACATCAACCAGTATTGGGTAGGCGTAGCAATTTCATGATACTTCATCAAGAGACTAGTTTCCACATGACTGAGGGAAAATTTCCTCTGGGAATACAATCTATGGTTTAAGTGGTAACTGTGTACTTGCTTTACGAGTGACATGGCATCCTATTTAAAATACCTAGTTATCAATAGTTTGCTGAAAATTTATGAAGTTTGCAAAACTTGTAGGTCCATCCTCTAGTTCGTCAGCGGTTAACGTTGCCTCAGCGACTTCGGTGTCAACACCACCACCGGATAATAAACCATTCGCCGGATCACATATGAAGGTGTGTCGGGTAGCAATTTGTAACTATTAACTTTATTTTGGAAGAATGATTTGTCCTAGAATTCAAATATCTCAAATGTAGGATATTCAGGGAGGTGTCCCTGGTCCAAGTCCCTTAGGTCAAGTTCAGTCAATACCATCAATTCCATCGCATTCACAGCCGAATCAACATCAACATCCAAGGAGTGGATTCATGTGTAATTTTTTACCCATTTGCAAAATATGTATTGTTTGAGCACATGTCTTAAAAAACCACCTATTAGCTTCGGGGATGATGCCGCCTCAACAGCAACAGCAGCAGCAACAACAACAACTGCATGGTGGAATGTCTATGGGACAGAGCATGGGTAGCGGGATGGGCGGTGCAGTCAGTGCGTCAAATATGTACAATCCTATGCAGCAGCAGCAACAACAACAGCAACAACAACAACACCAGCAGCAGCAACAACAACAACAGCAGCAAATTCCCATAATGAGTGGAATACGTCCAGGACAACATGCAGGTGGCCAGTCAATACCGTCAGGTAGCAGAGGTACAAGTGGACAACCACCACCGCCGTATCGGTGAGTTCGTCGCAGAATGGCCGCGCTCGTGTTATATTACAGCTAATAATAGGCACATGATTTCAGTGCTCCAACTCCTATGGTTGGCTTTAATACGACGTCGATGATGCAACCTGGAATGTCAATGCATCCAGGGATGGGTCAGATGAGAGGACGTGAGTACATATGCCGTATTTTCTGAGTATTTGTAAGATCTTTTTCGCTTCCATAGATGATCCCGTTTATTTCCAGAATCGGGTGGGGCGCCAATGCAGCAACAACAACAGCCGGCTCCACAACAACAACAACAACAACAACAAATTTTCATCTAGGCTGTAACCACGCGCTAGCTATTGTTCTCATTTTTGTTGTTGTTGATAATGTTTTACGACGACTGTGTGGTTTAAGTGAGTTAACGCTGGTTCGGTGTTCCAATTGCTACCCGCCCTAGCCATTGGCTGTTTGATCGGCAAACCACGTTAGCACGCGCCATTGCAAGGGCATCATGATCTTGGATATGTTAAATCCTTACCCTGAAATGTAAATTGAAACGAGATTTATATCACTATTGTGTTATTTATTATTGTTTTTATTATGAGATACAATAAATTTCTAAATTTTAATACTTATTGTTGGAATAGTTCCACATCGAAACCATTGCAAAGTTAGGGAGTATGTGTTCGTTTTAAACATTACATACATCTGATGCGCTTAGAAGGAATTTCGCCGTGTGTCTACTTCTTCCTTATGCAGTCGACGTGAGCGGGAGCGGAAAACTCAAGGAAGTTAAATGCAGTATCGCATCCATAAGGAATTGGTAAACTGCGAGAGCTTTCGTCCATTTTTCCTTTATTACCCACTTAATTGTTTCATGTTCAATGGACAACATATACTTCTAGAGTTTGTGAGTTCATATGGATGATAATGATCAACAGCTTATAACAATCGGAACTAGAGAGTTCATTATCTGGAAATCTCTTCAACTTCGCTGAGAATAAGCACTTTTCCTTAAATGACCTTCTGTCTAGTAGTCTTCGACTGTTGGAAATCAGTGGGAGATTTTATACGATGGAGTTCTAAATAGCACAGTAATTAGCGAACTATAATTAGATAGTGGTTTAAACGAAAAGCACTAAGGGCCTTCACCATCAACAACTTCCTGGAAACCACCAGCTGGGATACTCAGGCATGAAGTCCTTGTTACTTCTGATTGTGTTTTCATAGGAAACATTTTTATTGAACAATCGTTGCTGTGTAAAATGTCTTGTTTTCGCAAAAAATTTCGGAGATATTTGGATATCCAAGAAAAAATCTACACAAACAATGTTAAATCTTACCTTTATGAAGTACAAGTGTCATTGTAAAGGTCAGATCTGCATTCAGTCACCTCCATCGATACTTAATGAAGCCGAATGCATGGCGCATCCCTCAGGGATTGATCAACGCCGAGAGCTTTATCCTTCTTTATTTATTATGTTTTTCTCAACTACCTTTAAACATAAATCTGTTCAAATCACTGAGAATGTGTCATGAATTTTTCGCGGTATTTTATGAAAAAATTATTCTAAGAGTCATTTGGTTGAGGCTGGAACAATCTCCATTAAAAGGACAAAAACGGATGGAACTTTTGCAAATGTACCATGCTTGCGAGAAGGCATTTCCAATTGTTTCTGAGGTCGATATGTCATTGCTCCTAGACAACTCTTCTCCATTTCCACCAAGTGCTTATAGGTAAGCATCATCATCCTACACTTGCTGAGAAGTTCATAAACTTCGTAACTGGGCATGCGAACCAATTTGGGTGTTCTATGCATTTTTCTTTCAATTGAATGCTCCCAGGATCAATTCCTGCAGCTCATGTAGTTCCCACTTCTCCAGATAAATGACAAACTCAAATTTCTCCATGTCCAGTTGGTTTTAGATGCACAGCAGCACATATGGGACCTCGTGGTCCGTCAGCTGCTTCCGATGGATATCCTCCTCCATTTATAACACAATGAATAATGTCTTCAGCACGTTTTATTTTACTTTTTTCTGTAGCACTTCCTAGAAGAAATTTAGGACCATATATCCGATGATATATAAACCACGCATGCTAAGAGTACACGGAGCCAGTGCAATAAGTGTTTCTGCTTGGTTGATGTCAATGATATCAATAGAAACTGAAAGTGCGGAGTGATCTCAATGACTGCAAATAGCTTCTGAGACGTGTAGCTGTAAACAGCGAGAGCTGTGCTGATTTTTATTTCCTAAGATATTAGGTTTTAAGGAGAACCAATCCTTTGTGAAACATATGAGTTATAAACAGTGCTAGATCCATGCAAGATAAAATATCCGTAGAGAGTGATAAATAGGACGTACTGTGTTGGACCCATTGATGAAAACCTAGTTGGTTCACAGATAGTGGTTTTGGTACCTACAACACTACTTTATCGCAATTTTCATGAAAGATATTGATTTTGGGTAGAAAAGGGAAGAAGTCCACAACGTGAGAAATTTTGATTCAAAGTGTTGAGGTTTGCATGTGCAGAATACTTGGGCACTTGGATGACCTATCTTCACTATTGTATGGGCCCCAGCATAGTTTCCATTTTTTCGGAGTTTTCCTGGTTTAACCATTGTGTTTCCATGGAGTCCCGAGGTCAGCCTAGCCAAAGCCTGCTCCAGATCGTCACCACCAGGGCGTCGCCACCCCTGTGGACCGCAGGGAGATTTGCCACCATGCGATTAGTTTGATACCAGGACGGTGGTTGATCTTGGCATCGGTTTATTCTTAGGTGGTATTCCTGATGGGAACGCCGGACTCCTCAGCTTGGTAGACATTGCCGGTGTGGAGGATGAATCCCTGCGTTGTACATCGTACCCCGACACCTAGGAACACCTCCCAGCCACGATGAGGGCGTATATAATACGCATTATAAACTGTAGATTCAAGTACTTAATATCTTTCAGGGCAGTTTCCAACAAATCCGTTATACCCTACTTCACTGGTGAGCTATCACGGGGTGGTAACCAAACATTTATTCGGCAACCGTTTCGACGGCTAGATCCCTTATGGTTATGGTTGAGGTGATAAAACTTTGTAGTTGTTTACAAATACAAGCTCTGTTGAAGCGCACTGGTGACTGCATACTCTGTGAACAGCCGTCCAAGCTAAACATGTCCCCTCAACTAATAATCACTTTGTAGCTAGGAGCCCTCTCCAAGGGCTGAACTTCAATTTCAACTTACACCATAAACATCTCGGTTCTCTGCTGAAAGGCAACAGCCCCTGTGGTGCAGCCTTCAAAAGAAGCAATTAGTGTTTCAAAAAGAGATCAATGAATTACTTAAGCGAGAAATTCTTCAGTAGGACACATTCCTACCCCGCATTTCGCTACATGTTGTGTGTATTCTTGAGTTCTGGAGAACTTTCGAAACACTTTTCGATAGAACCAACTGGTTTTTTTAAAAAATTTCCTCACTATTTTTTGTGATTCTTCGTGTGGTTACGGATCGAAGTTATATTTGTTTCTGTTGAAGTCAACTTAGTAGCATACAAAGGTGTTCCTGAGAAAGTGGTGAACGCGTTAAACCCCGGAAAGGGTAAAAGCGCGTTCGTTCACCAACGAAGACACTTGCGGTCCAGTTTTGCAGATATCTCAGCACCATTGTAGTTGATCAATGTCGACACATTCCTACCCCGCATTTCGCTACATGTTGTGTGTATTCTTGAGTTCTGGAGAACTTTCGAAACACTTTTCGATAGAACCAACTGGCTTTTTTAAAAAATTTCCTCACTATTTTTTGTGATTCTTCGTGTGGTTACGGATCGAAGTTATATTTGTTTCTGTTGAAGTCAACTTAGTAGCATACAAAGGTGTTCCTGAGAAAGTGGTGAACGCGTTAAACCGACCACCTACACGTTGGGCGGACGTGTTCGTAAACAAAGTTAATCAGCTGTACTCGCAGCTGCAGTTGTTTTACAGATCACGGTATGAGACTCGCAAGCGATACCATGCTCGAACAAGACCACCACCATGGACTACGGTTGCGAGAGAAAGGAACGAATGGCATATGTGCTGGGGTCCGCACAACTCGTGAAGACGGACCGTCCAAGTATCGAAGTAAGTATTGTAGTTGATTTTGCATTATACCCTGCCGTGAAAAATTATAGTTGGCAGCAAATAAAATGTTAACATTGTTTTGACCCCGGGGGTGTGTCTTGCTCGCGACCCCATAAGTCGCAAGACGTAAAAGAGATCTTGAGTGAATTTCTTGTAGTGAGAACAGTTCAATCTGGCCCACTCTGGGGTGCTGTTGTCCTCGAGTGCTGTACTTCAGCTCGTATCCAGTTTTGTGGTTAATGAATCTTCCTTTGTTATTTATTGATCGCCTACCTTTCATCTTCATAGCTTTGGTTTTGATTCGTTCATTGAATGGATTGTCGTTGTTTCGTTCTGTTTGTTTCCAATAATGACCGATAATCTGACGACACATTGCTTTCCTTAAAAGGGGAGGTATGAAGTTTTTCTTTCAGACTCAAATACCCGTGTTGCTTTGGCACTTGATGAGAGAAGATACTAACAGGTGTGGTTGCTATAAATATTTGTTTTCTGTACTTAATTTCTTTCAGCGGTCTACCGCCTCATCGTGGCTGGGAGATGTTTCAGTGTATCGGGCTGCTATGTACAGCAGGGAGATTCATCTCGCCAGCAGGATTTCCCAAGCTGAGAAGGAGTCCGGCATTTCCATCAGGATTATCAGCTAAGAGTAAACCAGTACCAGGATCCGTCACCGTCCTGATACCAAACTAGGGTTGACGAGCTGGGGCAGGCTTTGGACTGCCTTACCTCGAGACTCCAGGGAACCACAATGGCTAAAAATTCCGAAAGATGGAGATTATGCTGGAACCCGTATGACTAGTGAGGAGGGGCAGTTCAGAGGCATTATAAATATGGCTTAATGCCATGGTACGTGAGTTGGAAGCCCTTCGAGGTTACCAAATTTTAAACTTTAATTGCAAGATTAGATGCTTAAACAACGTTTTTCACTTCAGTGGAACACTACTAATCATCGAAAACCTACAAATTTTCTCAAAGACTCCAGGGAACCACAATGGCTAAAAATTCCGAAAGATGGAGATTATGCTGGAACCCGTATGACTAGTGAGGAGGGGCAGTTCAACTATCCAGGTATTTGCAACATGCGAGGCTTTGCTTGCCAAGGGTATTGTGTTACATATGATCCCGTGTCCTTAAATGAACTATTATGTCCTTTTACGTTAATTATATTTACCCTTTATGTTGACCTTCATACCACTGCAGTGTTATATATCAAGAATTCTCCCATAATTATTCCATTAATTCCTTCAAAGAGCCCCATATGGGCGCAGATTGTCGAGGTTCCAGCTTTATTGGAATCAAATGCTAGTAGGATTATGACAATTTGGTACATTCCCTTCGGAGATTATGTTGATTTCATGCTTCTTCAAATCAGTACATGTTCTCTTCCGTCTTCTACTTCCCTTCGCCTGCAGCTACCTTCTTTAAGTATTAACGAATCATCTCACGTAATTCAACTTTTTTTCTACCCGGCTCAGTAAACAAATTTTGATAAAAATGGATAAAGCTCTGGGCGTTTATTAATCTCTTAGGGATGTGCCGTACATTCGACTTCACTAAGCTCGTTTGGAGGTGCATATGTGGCCTTTACACAATAACTCGCGGTGGTCTACAGATGTATCGAGCCAGTGCTGCTATCTTCCCAGACAGGACTGGTACCAATTTGCCGACCCCGGAAGGATGGAAGGCTTCGTGGGCCACCAGCGCTGGGATCGATCCCATATGTATTGCATCCGACCACTGCACCATACTCGCGCCTTTAAAAACAAGGATTATAGTGGTGTGTAATTAATATATGCTTCAATCTCGATGTAGACACAGGATACTCAAACGATGTCGGAACCACTCATCACGCGCGGCGTTCTGCTGACTGGTGCTGTACTCAGCGGCACTGTTCTGGCGGCGGTGCTCTATTTTCATGCGACAAATCTGAAAAGGCGGTCATGTGAGTGTATTTTTGTTATCCTTTCTTTAGATCCTATGAGATCCATTAGAGCTTGGTGGAATCAAACAAACTTTTGCTGAGATTCAGAGGCATTATAAATATGGCTTAATGCCATGGTACGTGAGTTGGAAGCCCTTCGAGGTTACCAAATTTTAAACCTTAATTGCAAGATTAGATGCTTAAGCAACGTTTTTCACTTCAGTGGAACACTACTAATCATCGAAGACCTACAAATTTTCTCACGAGATTATGTTGATTTCATGCTTCTTCAAATCAGTACATGTTCTCTTCCGTCTTCTACTTCCCTTCGCCTGCAGCTACCTTCTTTAAGTATTAACGAGTCTTATTTGTACTAGTTTCATCTCACAATCTCTTAGGGATGTGCCGTACATTCGACTTCACTAAGCTCGTTTGGAGGTGCATATGTGGCCTTTACACAATAACTCGCGGTGGTCTACAGATGTATCGAGCCAGTGCTGCTATCTTCCCAGACAGGACTGGTACCAATTTGCCGACCCCGGAAGGATGGAAGGCTTCGTGGGCCACCAGCGCTGGGATCGATCCCATATGTATTGCATCCGACCACTGCACCATACTCGCGCCTTTAAAAACAAGGATTATAGTGGTGTGTAATTAATATATGCTTCAATCTCGATGTAGACACAGGATACTCAAACGATGTCGGAACCACTCATCACGCGCGGCGTTCTGCTGACTGGTGCTGTACTCAGCGGCACTGTTCTGGCGGCGGTGCTCTATTTTCATGCGACAAATCTGAAAAGGCGGTCATGTGAGTGTATTTTTGTTATCCTTTCTTTAGATCCTATGAGATCCATTAGAGCTTGGTGGAATCAAACAAACTTTTGCTGAGATTCAGAGGCATTATAAATATGGCTTAATGCCATGGTACGTGAGTTGGAAGCCCTTCGAGGTTACCAAATTTTAAACCTTAATTGCAAGATTAGATGCTTAAGCAACGTTTTTCACTTCAGTGGAACACTACTAATCATCGAAGACCTACAAATTTTCTCACAATTTCCTTATTTTATGATTTTCCATGCTCTAAAAACTTTGGCATTTTGGCACTACCATAATGGGTAGGATTGCGAAATATTTCTCGAGAAGATATATAGTCTGGTTAGGATCGAATATAATAGTTTCAATTTTTGATATTTGTTGAGGTTTCCCATCCTTAGACTGCCTCATTTTAGTGTTCTACTTACCCCAGGCTTTTTTAAAGCCATTCGTATGTGCATACGCTTGACATACCTAAGCCACGTGATAAAAGTCACGGAGACTATTCTATCATCACTAAGTTGCATAACAAAGAATTCTTAATTCGTAGTAATGAAGCTGTTTAGTTCATTCGATATCCCTGTTGTCTTGCTCGCGTAGTTTCACGTAGTCACGTAGCTAGTAAAGTAGACCCTCTGAGAAGCAACAGCGATATAGCTCAGTGCTGTTTCTGTGTAAACGTTAAGGAATTAGTATTTGTTTCATTGATATGCTAACACGAGTTTGTTACTAATATTTATTTCACTAACGTTCCGACGTCTTCATTTTCCTCAGAACCGATGATCCAAGTCGATGTCCACAGTTTTTCTTCGCGATGTGATGTCTTCATTGTCTTATCGATCCGGATCTTCTTTAGTGGAGCATTACTCGAATGAGGCATACTCAGCCAAAGATGCTCTTATGTACAGGATTGTTGTTACTGGTAGGCATGGTCATACTCATACTCGTAGCTCAGATAGTCGGTTCTGAGGAAGACAAATACATCGGAACGTTAGCTGAAAACAGGATAGTTGAATACTTGGATAGCCCGTCCTCGCTGGTTGTGCGAGCCCCAGCATTGTATCCATGTTTACGGATTTTTGTTGGTTTGGCCATTGTGGTTCCTTGGGGCTTCACCATCACAGACAGTTGCTGCCCTTCTGGATAAGGGAGATTTTCCACCATGCGACTAGTTTGGTACCAGGGCGGTGAGAAATCCTGATATTGCTTTACTCTTAGCTGGGCTTCCTGATAGAAACGCTGGACTCCTTCTGACCTTGGGAAACCCTACCAGAGGGGTGAATTCCGCCGCTTTGTATTGCATCCCGACACCCAGGAACACCTACCCAGGATGAGACGGTAAGCCGTTGGGAGGAATGACCGAATTAATATTGGTAACGAGCTCGTGTTAGCTTATCAGTGAAACAAGGTACATTGGGCATTTATACTGAGATTAAACGAATGCCGATTTATATCGATATCGTTAAGGAATTATTTCTGCTTCAAGAAACCAGAGAATTGTTCTTGTGGTTAAGAAATTTTTTCAAGTGGTTATTTGGACTTTTTGGTAATGGTATTTGTTAGACTGTTGGTAGTACTAGTGAGTGCAGTTGGTTATACATTTCGTGTTTCTTGTTTTTATGGAGGTCGGCATCGATTGGTCACGCACGGGGTAGGCAGTATTGAGTCCCGTCGGTCGCTCTTGTTTCTCATTTAGAATGCATTGTTCATTTTTACATAGTTACTTATTTCGTATCAATTTATTTTCTATAGTTTTATCTACAATTTGTGTCTTAAAAATAATTAATTAATCAAAGCTTTGATTAAATCGTTGTACTAAAAGGAGGCATATAATGCTTCTCTGAAACATGAATTATCTAACTGATTCCAGGGTAAGAGAATTTCCAATAAATGTGCAAAGTAATATTTCTGACCTCAAGTGTTCCATTTCGAACTTTACAGATCACATATCTATTAAGTGATACTGCTGATACAGTTCGGCCTTCGCTCATTAGACATAGTTGGGCAGTTCTCATTGTAGCCGACATGTGCGAAGGTTTCATTGGGCATCAGCGACGTTTTTCTTTTTAAATATTTTGTCCGAAAATGTTACCCATGGTCTGTTTGTTAGACATAAAGGATGAAGCTCTCCTCGTTGATCATTCCCTGAGTAGTGCGCCATGCATTCTACCTCATTAAGAATCGTTGGAGGTGATTGAATGCATATCTGGCTTTTGCAATCATTCGAGGTTGCCTACCGATGTATCGAGCAACCAATGCTGCTATCCTCCCAGACAAGTTCGTTACTAATTTGCCGACCCCGGAGTGGTGGAAGGTTTGATGAGCCTTGTGCGCGGGGATCGATCCCATTGCACTGCGCCTCCGATCACTGAGTGCGCAACGCGCAGTCTTCTGTTACTTACAGTGTAATTTGCTTACTGCTAAACTATATGTTTAACATTTTGATTGTTTTAGTTGATTACATTTACGCTTATACTCTTTTGAGATTATACCTTATTGTAAAATTCCAGATTCTAAACCAGTGGGAGTTCCAGGATTGCATAATCTTGGTAATACCTGCTATGCAAATGCTCTGCTCCAAGGACTTTCCAGTTGAGTATTTTTATGTAGTGATTTCTCTACGTTATGGATGCGATGATTATCACTTTTTCAATCTAAATGGGGGATTGTTTAGAGAGAACTTCGTTTCTCTCCCTCTTTAGCAATTTTTTTTTTTTTGGAAATGGCATCGGTCAGTTTGAGCGAAAATTGTGGGCATCAAAATTCAGTTATGGAAACTGTGAGGACACTGAAATATGAGAAAAACGCGGGCTTCAGTTGGATTTTGAACTGCTCATTACCCTTACTCTTAGGGAGTTCTCGTGCCATCCACCACACCAAGCGTGGCCCCAGCTTTGCCTTTCCCTCAGCCATATTTTTTAAAAACTCTGTTAGTACTACTAGCAGTCACCCTTCTACGGGAATAGACAGTAATGGCCACATGGAAGTAGAGTTAACAATTGAAATTTTTATATGGAGAAAAGCAGCAGGATAAATATGATGACTTTGGGGATTCTTACCGAATTAGTTGAATAGTGATGTAAACGGTGCGACCTGTATACAAATATACCATGACGCTACCCATGCTTGAAATATCCTGAGAAGGTCACAGTGTCGAGCCACAAGACGATGTTGCCTTGTTCGGTGACGTTCCCGGTGGTCGCCGGAAGGAGCAATATAGTAGGGCAAACACGAGGGCCTTGGGTCATGTAATTTGGAATTCAAATGATAACAGTAAATGATGTTAGGAGGTTTTCTATATACAACGTGATGGTGGTAAAATGGAAACTATCCTCTTCAAGGTGGAAGATAGTTCCTGTATGCAGATCTTTTCTTTTTTGATTTTTATTTTTGAGGTTCTTACTTGGAAGCGAGAGGATTGAACAAGCACAGTTTTATTCAGAAGAACTCAATGGTGTTCTCGCATGGGTTGATGGCTAATTTTATTCACACGTAGTGCCTACTGAAATCAATTGGAACTGTTCATTGTGTATCCCCACTAGTGCATCCGATCCAATCGGTCGTCGAGCAAGAAGCGCATATGTATTGTATATGAACTCTAAAGGACCGTTACTCTAATTGCATCATGAAAATACAGCTTCTCCTCTGAAGTGAAGAGGATGAAAACGCCAGAAGGTTAGCCATATTAAGAGCTTGCGTAACAGCCTTCTGTGAACTGGTCAGTACAACAAAATAATTTCCCATCGACCCCGTTATATTTATATAGGGAACGGCGACGAATAATGCAGCATTATATCGCCGAAGTTAATTGTTACCGCATCACTGTGGATAATGATGTTGTTGAGTTGGAACTGGAAGAGCATACGCACAGAAGCGAATTCCCTATAAAATCTTCTTGTGCATGACGACATCTTTATCTTTTCGGATGCCACTGACGCAGAGGCAATGCTATCAACAAACTCAACGAAGTGGAAGAGAGTGTCGGGCTATACATGGATCGACATAAAAGGTAATTCATAAAAAACCCAAGATGCTAAGAGGCACGAGTTCACTAGGTTTTGTCATCTGTGAGTCGAAATGAATGGTTCTCTGATTACAGAAGCTACCTCGCAGTTACGTTAGGACGGACAGCACAGTGGTAGTGATGTCGGTCATCACGAGCATGGTGCTAGTTCGATTCCGCACCTAACTAATCAAGCTACAGCTTCTCCTCTGAAGTGAAGAGGATGAAAACGCCAGAAGGTTAGCCATATTAAGAGCTTGCGTAACAGCCTTCTGTGAACTGGTCAGTACAACAAAATAATTTCCCATCGACCCCGTTATATTTATATAGGGAACGGCGACGAATAATGCAGCATTATATCGCCGAAGTTAATTGTTACCGCATCACTGTGGATAATGATGTTGTTGAGTTGGAACTGGAAGAGCATACGCACAGAATGTACGTGTACCAAGGGCATTCAGTCAACATGGAGAACCTGAAGGACGAATTATACGGACAGAGAGCATCATCAAATTTTCGGTTTCCAAGTGCTCTGTCATGCAGCAGGGACGTGGACACTTCAACCACGTCGAAAATCTGTATATCACCCACAGATTGCTTGAATGATCTCTTCCGAAATATAACGGGAATTCGAAAGGTCAAGTCGGAATATCGGAATGCAGTTCAGACTGTCTTCGTAATCCCGATGAGTAAACTTCGGTAGCGAAACATATATGAACTGGTCATATACTGGGAAGAGCAAATGACACATGTGAGCGGAACAGTAAAGTGGGCTGCAAGAGGGTGCGTGCGTCTTCTGCAACGAACTTCTTCATGATTGGCAGTAGCGCTTGTGCATCTCATCAATCAGCGACATTTGTAAGTGGAAACGACGTGGATTTACGGATTGATCATTACAGGCGTCACTATGCTCGATTCAGCCCATTGCCAAGAAGAGGATTGTATGATAGAGACACAGGGCATGGCGCATCCCTCAGGGATTGATCAACGCCGAGAGAGAAAGAGAGATGATAGAGACACAGTCAAAAGATGTACAAGGATACAAATTACTCGTGAAAGCGGGCCATCCAACTAACCTAGGAAAACGTCCTCTGCTCTCCTATGGTACTATCGGCTTTAAAGTAGTCGACCATACACCGTATGTGAAGCATATTTCGGTTTTTTCTCCAACTGTCCTCCATCTACTCTGGTTTTATGTGATAACCATAGCTCGTTGTGCTTGTAAAAGTAGCGGTAGTCACAATTACTTTATACTTGATCCTTGAATGGCCCGTCGTCACTGGCCGCGCGGGCCCCAGCATAACCTCCATTTTTCGGAGGTTTGCTGATTAAACCATTGTGGTTTCCTGGAATCCCGAGGTCAGCCTAGCCAAAGTCTGCCTCAGGTCTTCACCACCACAGGCAATCGCGATCCTTGTGGATCCAAGGGGGATTTGCCACTGTGCAACTTTGATATCAGGATGGTGGTGGATCTTGGTATTGGTATTGGTAATCGCAATTATTGATCAAAAATTCTGTTTTATAGGTTTGATTCATGTAGTGCTAGACATTAAACTGTTGAGGATAGTGGTGAATCTTTTGTGCTTTTTGGGGAAGATGGTTCTCATGGTCAAAGAATGTAGTGCTTTATGATTCTATATTGCAGTTATTTGGAGTTGATGAATTGATTCTACTTGGAGATGAGGAACTAGTACATTTTTATAGTTATTACTTAATACTTGATAGGTTACATCCTCAAGCGATCTGTCGACTCATTATTCACTTCCATTTGAAAAATAGTTTTCATTGAAGAACCCGAGTCGCAAGGTAGCACAGTTGCCTTCGATATAAGGCTGGGGACTAACTTTGGTGAGGATATGGAAATAACTCAAGAGACCGACTTTCTATAAACCACGGCATAGATAGTTGATATATTTATTTCTATGGTCTTATAAACTGATCTTCTTTAGCTGATGTGAGGTTGGTGTAGGTCTTCGTTGTCGTTGTCGTTGTTGTTGGTGTTGTTGGTGGATGGCTGATGTTTCGGCGGTTTCGCCCTCATCAGAGCAGTGGTGAGTCCCACTCGTAACATCACATCAGCTAAAGAAGATCAGTTTATAAGATCATATAAATAGAGATATGGAAATACTTTAGCAGGGATATCTCAGGATTCTTTGAAGAAATTTTGCTGCTATTAAACGTGCCCAGGAGGTGAAAAGACAACAGCTCCTCAAGTTTCCGGACGTTAATCGGACCATCTCCAACCGTAGATGTCGGTAGCAAGATAACGAAACGAATACGAGGTAGACCGCACGACCAGTGAGAGCGGGTCTCTAAAGGCCATATTTTACTAGTGGTTTGAGCACTGGATAGAATTTGCTCTTACTAAAGGCTAAAATTGAGCATGCCAAAGCTTTTCCAAGTTTATCCAGAAGCATTCATCCGCGTTCCTGAACCGAAGGAAGATTTTCCACTTTTGCATAGAAATTGGACGACGGTGTTTTCTATATTGACTGTGGTTCAATATGGAAGTATCGAACACAGCGTGAGAAACTGTTTTGGTGTTTTAAACTTCAAGCCGCTATCGCAGTTCGATAGTTATGGACACCGTCTAGTCAAGATAATCAGTAAACTAAATTTTATTGTAAGTTATCTATATCCTATATTTGGGCTCCAAAAATTTCCAGTGATTGTAAGCAACCATTGTTTGCTAGCACATTGCTGAGGTACACTGAGTACTTATTCATGTCGGATCTTCTATGGAAAGCTGTAGCACAGATTTCTTGCCACGTGCGTTCTAAAAACGACACTCGCGTCATTAGCAACAATTAATTGGAGTAAATTAGAGTAATTAGAGTAAGAAACTTGTCCGAGAAACAGTTTCTGTTCATTACAAAAGACAACTGGGCTCAGTACGTATGATAGAAAAACTATGAATATAATAGAAAGAGGGCTACAAAAGGTCTCGTGCCACAAAAGAAACTACCGTTAAAAAACCTTATTGAAATCAATACGCATCTCTGCGAATCGTAAATTATTAGCAACAGTTTGGGTGTTATTTTTTTCACATATCGTTTTTCCCATTTGTACGGCTCTCTCCCATATTTTCTTATACCCTTGAACCCCCTTCCTCGTTTTAAGGTTACCTTTCTGAAGCAGAAAATCAGTAAACAACTCTGCTGTTTGTTATACATTTTATTTTAGTTTGCCATCTATGAAGCGATGGCTTGACGAAGTCGATACATCGCTCAACAAAGATAAGCTTGGATTTCTGGATGAATTGAAGGATGTTGTGCTGAGTTAGTTTGAATCTTTTGTAGGAGTTTTACGATCCACAAAAAAATAAATGAAATTTTCAAGATGAATTAATTCTAGTATTAGTCTAGACGTGTGGGGCGCGTGTGGCGCAGTGGTTGGAGGCGCCACTGCGGCGCACACGTGAAATTGGTCCCCATGCCCATGGCCCACCAAGCCTTCCATCCCTCCGGGGTCGGCAAATTGGTACCAGACTTGTCTGGGAGGATAACAGCACTGGCTTAATACATCGGCAGGCCACCGCGAGTCATTGTAAAGGCCAGATATGCATTCAGTCACCTTCAACGATACTTAATGAAGTCGAATGCATAGCACATCCCTCAGGGATTGATCAACGCCGAGGGATTTATCCTTTTATTAGTCTAAACACGTTTGTTAATTTATGTGGTATAATGTTATTTGAATTACATCAGCTGAAATTACAAAATCACTTGTAAACCATGCCTATTAGAGCTCGTCCGATGTCTTACCCCATTATGCAATATTCATTCGAGTAAACATTTGGGTCTTTTGCCGTCTAATTTTAACTATGTTGGCTCCAAAACAATGTATGTTTGCGTGTAAGTTTTTCTTCCTGAAATATGGCCTCCAATATGGCCGTACCAGGGCCAACCCCTTTACTGAAACCAGTGGTTGAGACTTGTGGACAGCTGAAAGGTATACTGCATTTGTGCTCGATTTCTGATAAGTCGGAACACAGCTCTGTTATTTTAAATGCCGAACCCTTCTAGTTGGCTGGGTTGGTTACTTTGCGTAACAGTGAGCCGCTAATTCTTTAACAGGCTAGGAGTTACTGAATATAACCTGATGGATATTCAAACATTTTATATATATATATATATATATTTGTGTTTATACTTACACATCTATGCATATATATGTATGTAAAGGTTGCATACCTGTCCCATAAGTATGAACACTTTACTTGTTCTTGTTAGAGCTGAATGATGCATCGACGGCCGTATACGACGTTAGCGGGATAATATCAGTGCTTGCGGCGCGCAAGTGGAATATCTCCATTGGTGAGTTTCTTACAATTATTTAAAGAAATGTGAAAATGTAGTGTGCAGAATGCTCTGACTTTGCTTCAACATGGGTTTCAAAATCAGTGATTTAAACATTTTTGATTTTTCTTTTAGTATTTGTCAGTGATATGGATAGTGTTGTCTGAATTCTGTGAATAAAGTTTTGTAGTCATTCGTGCCACTTTGTTGCATATCGTATATCGCAAGTGGGATGCAGTTTAATGTATGGATGAATTTGTCTTCAGTAGAGGCAAAATTTCGTATTTCAACTTTTCTCCTCCATTTCGTAATTAGGGTTTACCACCCCATAGGTTGCTGAAGAATCTTTTAATATAAGTTCGAAAACTTGGACGACCCATCAATGTAGAAGAATTATCTAGGAATAAAAATAAGAGGTGCACAGCTAGGAATCGTTAAGGCCTTTTTTCACGTATTTTTAACAGATGCGTGTTAACTGCTCTTTCGTTGATCATCAAGTCATTCAAGCAAGTGCCAGCAAACTTTGTACTTATTTATGCCGCTTGTTAGAGTTGTCCACTGATATTGTTATGCTGCTCATCATCGACGAGTCTGAACAATTTGAAAAGAACCACTTGGATAACATATTCACGCTTCACTGATTGGTATGAAAACAGGACTTAACATTTTACCTTGACCCATATGCAGTGGATGTTCCACTCGGACTTAGTAGAGAGCTCGCACATCCCTTATAATTGTGTTGCCGGATACAGGCTTTCAGCTGCCTATAACTTGTTGATTTAAAAGTTCTGATTCTCAAGCAATAGTGTTTTTTTAAAACACACGTCTCTTTGCTAATCATAAGTTATATCCGCTCATAGCTAGCTCTGTTGTCCAGGTATCAGATGGAACAATGTCTTCATCGACAATTCCCAAGTTACAACGGTTCTGTTTTTTTTTTTTTGCGACTTTCTTTTTTTCTGCGACGAGCGTGGAGTAGTCATGATGGTGACATAGAGAAGCCTTAGCACAACTTTTTCGACGTTCTAGTGAATAAGACTTCACCAAACCAATAAGTACTAATTGAATTTGCGGTACCGAAACCTCGACCTCCGTCAAAACGGGTTGAGTATTCAAGTTAAAAGGGGTTATATGTATATATTATACATATATACATATATGTATACACATACACATATCTGTATATACGTAGGAGGGGGTATCGTAGTAGTAATGATGCCGTTCATTTCGTGTACGGTGTTGATTCGACCCGCCCCTGTTTCGCTCACCAAGCATACCGTCTCCGCAGTGGAGAATGGGGTCCTATACTTGTCTGCGGAAAGTTTGATTTATGCCATCCAGGTGGAAAGCGCTTCACCAGCACTTTCTGATGTTCAGAAGGGAGTGATAATTTCCAGGCAGTAGCCGTCCGATAATTTTGAAGCGTTTGGTGGACCGTCAATACGAGGAGAATCGAATGCAAGTGTTGGGACCACACAGTAGATATGAAGGCGACATGTGTAAAATAAAGAAATTGTGCGCATATATATATATATATATATAAGATATGCGTTCAATCACCTCCAACGGTGCTTAATGAAGTCGAATGCATGCCGCATTCCTCAGGGGTTTATCAACGCCGAGAGCTTTATCCTTTTTACAATGTCCTTTATGTTCTGCACATATATATGCATACATATACATGTATGTGTACATAAATATATATATATATATGTATACATATGTATATATAATTTTCAGGAGAAGAGAGATCTAGGAACTCCAGTGTTAATAATAGCTCTACGAACTGCAGTATTAATAATAGTCGTCATCAATAACTGGTTCTGTGAATAGCGTGAATAGTGTTGGTCGAATGTCATTCTTTGCAAAGACAGTGTGGTTTTCGTTTTCATGGAACCAGTTAATGTTGTGTTATTTTGAGCATTTTAAACTTTACAGGTAGGAAAAACTGTTTAGGTGTTGAGCATGATCTACACGAGCTCCTTAGTATCTTCACAACAACATGGGAAGAGGAATTAATTGAGGCGAAGAAATTACTTCTATCTTCTTCTTTGTTGCAGTTTAACGAGGTGAATTTAGATGACTAACAATTTGCTACATAGATCCAATATTTACATGTATAAGGTACACACTTCGCTGTTTAACCTCTCTTTTCATTTATAGCTTGACTCCGGCATCAAATGTTAATTTACAGGATGATCCACTATGTGAAAATACCGGAAAGACGAGCTCCTCAGGTGGTGGGAGCACATCCTCTCATTACAGAAACGAGCTTGTTTTCAAGAGGTATTTCATTCGTTGATATCTCAGTTGACATACAAATCGCTTTGCATTATTGAGCTACGGTTTGAAAGAGTCTACAAAAGTCGAAAATTGCGAGAGAGATGGGATGTCAACATGCTCCATTGCTGAGATAACGTGACTTCTGAGTTCATTTACTCCTGCCTTTTATCAAAATTTCGAAGTTTATGTTGGATTTCGTAGAAATGCATTAAAGAAAAGCAAATAATTCGACGAAGAGTAGAGGAATAACTTCTCTATTGGCCATTCTTTATAGACATGTCAGCTTATTATAAAATGACAGGTATGGTTCAGTAAGAAAACCAAATGTGCTAGAAGCAGGCAACGATACTGTTGTCCGTTATGTTCAGGGCTTTCTAGATATTCATCGAAGACCTAATAACCACGTATTACGGCGATTCTACTAGGCAGCATGTGTGAGCGAGAATGTTTTCTATATTACCTTTGATCCATTCTTTACATATCTTTGAGGTCACGTTTTTCCCAATAAGCGCAAGGATTCAGTTTTCAAATTGATGCATGACTCTCACTTTTTTCATTGCTTCGTCAAACTGTTGACGCATTCATTTTGAATTCGTAGTGTAATTCCATACTAGTTTGATTTTGTGTAGAATTCTACGGTTGAAAGTGCATCATCTTTTAACTTGTGTTTTTGTCGTTCACAGCGAGTGATCATATTTTATTGGCGATTATTATCCATAATTTGGGTGTGAATAGCTCCGGAGGAAGTATATGTCACTTTCGCGAACGCCCATTAGAAAAACTTTGTAGACATCTTTCTTCCAAATGCTAGGTTATGTAGATTTACTGTAGATCATCCAGTATTCAAAGACTAAAGTTCGTTTCTTCAATGTCCGATGTGTTTTCGTGATGATTAAGAGGTGAACGCGATAATTACCTACACTTACCCGTCATTGTGGCTTTGACGTTGTTGAAACAGTAAACACTGTGTTTGAAATCATTGTTCTCCTTCATGGAACTTGTACCTTATAGTACATGCTCGGCAAGGAAATCTTAAATTCCTTTCCATCATTTCTACTCAGTATGGTAATACCGGTGGTATCTGCGACAATAAGTCGATGTTTTGTGCTCCTTTGTAGAATGCAAGCACTAGCATTAATTCCGTTTCGAATTCATGTTAGGGAACTCTGACGTTGGCACAAACAGGATGGAAGGATAAAGGATAGAGATCTCGGCGTTGATCCATCCGTGAGGGATGCACCATGCATTCGACTTCATTAAATATCGTTGGAGGTGACTAAATGAAATGCATGTCTGGCATTTACTTGCGGTGGCCTACCGATGTATCGAGCCAACCCTGCTATCCTCCCAGACAAGTCTGGTACCATTTTGCCTACCACAGAGAGATGAAAGAATTGGTGGGCTATGGGCACGGGATCGCTTCCACTTGTGTGTCGCAGTGGCGCCTGCAACCACTGTGCCACACATTCGCCCTCAGAAGCACGATAGTTGGGGAAATTGGTATGAATGCTGTTTGTTGGGCTCCATTTTGCTTACTTGTCACATTGTCACATGTCATTCAGGCAGGCAGCAACAAGTATTTCGTTTTGTTCTCTCACGACTGTTGTACACAAAGGCAGTCGCTTCGGTGTGAAAATTCAGCTGGAGCTTGTGGATTCACCATCTTCTGTTCCCATTTCAATTCTAAATGTTGCTCAAGCATGATGGCCTTTGCAGTCCGGACATAGCCATACTTGGGAGATTTTATTTCGTGGTGAAATGTAGTCGTTGGCTTTTGTGACTAGGATGAAGATTTGATGCCTTCCGATTGTTTTTTTCAAGGATTAGTCCACCAACTGTTCGAAGATCATCTAACTCTTTTCTTTGTGTTAGTTCAGTAAACCGGTAACTCAAAATAGCTTGCTGGAGAATTATGGCGAAATTTTTGAACACGCAAGAGTCACTCCCAGGCTGGCTGGCTGGCTGGGCGAGTACGCATAAAATTAGTGACAATATGAGTATTATATGAGTGCATCAGTTCACAATAAAGTGGGCACTACCGATGCTAAGAAACGGAATCATCTTCTCAAGAATAACGAGTTTTCTTCATGTCTCAGTATCCTTGTAATTATACGTTTACTTGGAGTGTTTCATCGTTTTGTTTGCTGCAGGAGGATTACCATGCTCCGAATGTGATCGGCAAACTTGAAGATGCTTTCGAGATCAGTACCCAAGAATAAGTTAAATACGTTAAGCGTGAGGCCATCTCTAGGGCGGAAGTCTGTCACTTTCGCCTAAATTTTCGAGTTGACTTCTTATGAATTCGTTGTTTTCTCTTTCAGCAATCGCGAGGTTGTTAAACAGCATACGTTTATTTCCATGCAATAACACACATACAACACAATCGTAGCTGATGTTTCGGCAGAATCGCATTCTTCAGACATGGTCGATCATGGGTACTATTCAACCTTTTCGTTGCCCCACTATATGCTTTGATTGACAAAAAAAAATTGGTACAGCATTCATATATATTCTTCAAATGCAGTCATCATTCTTAATTCACCATCCTACCACTTAGGCTCCACTATTGGAACAAAAACGTTCTGCAATTGGTTTAGCATTAGAAATTTTTTCGGAGTTGTTCTCCATCGCACTCTTCCCTTTATTTTGATGAACTCCCGTCGTGGAGCACAGTTTTATCCTACAGAACAATGCACTTATTGCGTGCTACACTATTGATGAAGGTGGTCACAGTACCTTGCTTATCTTCACAGGGAAATGTCAACAAGTTTTCCAGATGTGCAGATGTGGTTCGGTTGGAAGCAAAGATACGTGCGCCGTGTTTTGGTTTGATTGCCACTGAGCTTCGTTGCTGCCATTCGAATTGTGGCTACAAGGTGACGTATATATCTTTTTCGGAATTGGTGCGATTTTTAATCGAACCCAATTTGTAGTAGGATTCAACGTTTCGGTGCTTTCCCAACTCTTATGAAATGGTCCGTTATCAAAGACACCAAAACATTGATAGTGTTTGGATTATGCTTTTGGAAGAAATGAATGGAAAGATCATGTTTACAGGGCTTTTAATTTCTTCTTATAGAAAGTGCGCTATGACACGTTCAGTGTGATATCGCTGGCAATTCCGAAGATATTCGTGGGAACGGTGGTATATTCTCTTTATTTTCCTATACATACATTGTTATAGCTGCTCCTGTTATTCCTTTATGCGAGACATCAGCTTTTTTTACAGCCGATCACAATAGAGACGCTGCTCGTGGGAACGGTGGTATATTCTCTTTATTTTCCTATACATACATTGTTATAGCTGCTCCTGTTATTCCTTTATGCGAGACATCAGCTTTTTTACAGCCGATCACAATAGAGACGCTGTTGAGGAAATACTTTTGTATGGAGATAATTAAAGGAGCTACCTGTGATAGATGCAAATCGTTGACAGGCAAACTTGACAGTGGTTTATTCAAAAAACAAGGGCTGAGCAAGGTAAGGCTTAGAGCACATTTGTACAGTTTTTCTTCACCAGTATTCTCAACATACCGAAATGTATGATTTTCTGCCGAAAAAGTATCTTGCGCTCTTCGTCGGCGACGGCTTTGGTTGTTTTTGACACATGGTGTCAATCGAATTAAATATTACCATGGAGAATTATGAAGAAGTTAACAGGGAACAATAATTTTTGGCCACCTTGTTAATGAAAAGTAGGACGTAGAGCAATCTTGATCATACGCCAACTGGTATGAAGATACCGGTTGGTTTTGTTGAGTGCACTTTAATATGTAGATCGATTTACACTGGGTTGGCAATGTGCCCATTGGGCATAGACGGAAACTGCTACATGAACGACAGGGACTCTTTCCACAGTCAAACACGCATTGACTGGTATTTTGTGGACGTGCAACTTGGACCACGTGATAATTAGCACTGTTGAATTGCACTGTAGTTATTGGATGGTCCATTGAACTTAGTAGATTTTGCCGGTACGTTACGCTCTATTTAGACCTGAGCAGTAACAATAAGCTGACTACAGTTACTAAAGCGAACTGTGTTAGCACTGAGGTACTGTTCGAGATTTGTCCGACATGATGTGACTGGACCGTATAGTTTTGTTAGCTTCGTAAATGATGAAGACTGTGTATATGTGTGTATGTGTGTATGACTACTCGCCTAAAGTTGAGTAGCTTGTACTGGATTCTGGCATCACTATGCTATTTGTAGAGTCATTGATGTAATATCACAAATACATACCTCTGATTCCCTGATTTGGTGTACATTTACATTTTAACTCTTTTTAAATTGTGATGTTCTATATAGGGAAACGTAGATGAGAACCAAGGAATTGAGAGGAATGTAGTGTGCTTCTAGAAGCTCTAAATCAGACTTTAAGTAGCCATGAAGTGGAATCATTTACGAGCGAACTGATCAATTGATTTTCACATTTTTCAGTAGCAAATCTAGCTTATGGTTTGGAGAATATTTTAACGAAACGAATGAAACGTTTAAGAAAAGCTTAGGAAATCGGTTCAAATTTCCTACCAAAATTTGATAAAATTGCCAATGTTAACTTGTCACTTAGTGTAGTAGAGGATGTGGTAACGAAAGAAAACGCGATAGTGTCAAAATTACCTCTGAAGGTAGTGCAAACAAAGAACGTCATAACCCATGTTCATCATCGGAAGACAAATACGACTCAGGTCTAGAGCCGGTATTTATGTGAAGATGACTTATGGAAGCTAGGGAATTCACCGAGACCAATGTGCAACACCAAACAAAAGAAGCTGGTATGTCTGTTTGAGGCTAACCTGTGACATTCTTGTCATACCACTCATCGATATTCCTGTTTGCCGATGTGATTTGGTAACATATGTTCGGGTAATGGCATTGTCAGGTATTGCTCTTATTATTGATTCGCTGATTCTGAATTCACTCAACTACATGCAGACCTCTGTTTTGTAGGTGTTTCAAGCTGTATAAGGGTTATTGAAGAAATCATGGATTAGTAAATGTGTTTTTTAATTATTAGTAGTAAAGTTTAATTATGTGAAGTTATTAATGAATCTGTAAGTACTCTAATTTATTCCCAGAACCGACCGTTCTGATCTTATCCTGTCCGGACCTGGTGTTGTTCGATTTTTCACCGACGAAATGGCATGTCGGATTTCGGAATGGAGAACCGGTGGAACAGCATATCCATCGTCTTTTATTTCATAAGACGGGAGATGGACGTGGCTATCGAAGAGATCTGAGTAGTAATTGTGGATGATTTTCTCCATTGCCTTTCTGGACGCTGTTATTGTTCCGTCTGGGCGTCGGAATGCAATGATCTTGGTCTTGTAATTGGCGAAGTTTCGGCGGGCTTTGCGAATGCTTTTCCCAGCCTCTGCAGCTTCGACCATTACTGCTGCTCTTCTCTCTTTAAGATCTTCTTTTATCGCCTGTCTGCATTGTTTCGCAAGCTCGGACGTTAGCTCGCGGTTGCCTGCAGCTCGTGCGAGTCCACGCTGGCGTATTAGCTCGAGAGTTTCTGGAGACAGACGTCTCTTGCTGACCTTCGAACTCTCAGCTTTCATGGCGCTAACGTGAAGATGTTCAATGAGCCGATCGTATTCTTCGTCGATGTTGTCTACAACGGCATCTTCCCAACAGCCGACTAATGAGTTGAATAAGTCCCAGTTTGTGGTGGTCCTGGGACTTCGGTTTTTGAATTTAGCGGCTTTTTCTCCTTTTTATCGTAATCTTCCTTTTTTCCCTGTCGTGGGCGTCAGATCTCTTCCCTTATTTATTTGACACGGCACACTCCTAGTATCGTCCTTTCGACTGCCCGTTCAATAACGCTGGGTACTCTTTCATCCTGCTTACACATCGACCAGGTTTCTGACGCAAACGTTACGGCAGGAAGTGCGGTTGCGTCGAAAGGGTGGGCACGGAGTCTGGTGTTCTTTGTTCTCTTCACTACATGCCCAATGCTCTTGCAGGCTCCCCTAGCGGCTCACTTCCTCCCGCTCAACTCTGAAGGTAAGTCAGTCATGTTCATTTCTAAACTTAGGTAGACGTAACTTGACAATTCGAAGGTAGTCGTTCCGATGAATGTGGATGGGATTTATCAAAGTCCGCAAGCATATTCCTTCCGCTTGGCTAATATTCGATGTTATAAGAACGATGTCATCAGCAAAGCTGAGGTGGTGTAATTGCGGACCATCGACTTTCACTGCCACGTTGTTCCATTTCGGTGTTCTCGAGGGTAGCGGTGAATAATTTGGGCAAGATGGTATCTCCTTGCCTAACCCCTCTTTTGACGTCGATGTTAAGGGTGTTATAGAATGGTGATATCTTGGTTGTGAAATTCTTGTACAACTCACGAACGATCTTTATGTACGAAAGATCTTTATGTACTGGGAAGGGACTCCCTGACTATCAAGGGCTTCCATGACTACTTCTATCTCAGTTGAATCAAAGATTTTCTTAAATTCGATGAAAGTGATTCAGAGCGGTCCTTTGTACTCTCGCGATACTTCGTTGAGTCTTGTTATTGTGTGAATGTGGTCCATCATACTGGATGCTTTTTCAAACCCTGCCTAGTCAAATGACTGTCCTTCTTCCAACGTTCTGCCAAGAAACTGTCTCGATATACTCGAGTTTATACATCAAGTTGTGAAGTCGAACAACTCTCACGCAATCATCCGAATTTGCAAATCTGTGCAAAATGAGGTAGGGGCTTAGGGGAAGAAAAGAACAAGTAATGGATGAAACTTCAGAGCGTGGGGAAAACATCCAGGTATGGATGTTGAAACGAGCGACTTGTTCGACAGGGTCATCTAGCCAAAATTATTCAGTTTTGTTTTATAAATTTGATCGTACCGTTTTGATTACGTTAAGCATCAGCCAGGAGAAATGAATGTTGCTCCATTTTGAAAAACCTTTAGAACGGCTGGGTTTAAAAACAATCCTAGGAAGACAATGTTCATGATTTCACCTTTAGTCTTCGTAGAAAATGCACCACAATGTGCTGTCTGGGTTCGTAAGTCAACATGATGAATGCGAGATGAGCACGAGAATGCTAGTTAACAAGAAGTTCACCAATGTCTTCGAGGGTACAATGAAGAGGAAAAAGAAAAAGAACGTTCTGTTTCATGGCAAATCTTTAAAATCTTCAATTTTGCCTTCCTTAATTTGCACTTCAAAAACCATGCGTACAAAGCAAAAGCGTACTTATCGAATGCGATACTGACACCGTGGTCCTTGTAGTATTTTTCTTCATGCTGTGAGAAATGAAATTGGAATATCGATCCACGTTGGCGATCGAAGTTCAAGTGGATCTCGCACGCCCTAAGATATCAAAAGTCATATATACTGGACATATAATATGTGTTGACTGTAACCGGTGAAAGAGAACACTTAATTGTTGGGTTTCACTGGACGCGAGACCCACAGCATGAAGACCACCGAGCCAGTAGTAAGAATTCTTGATGAAAATTTCAAAATGAAATGTCATGCTTGACGAATACCATGAACGAGCAAAACTTAATACCCTAGTCTTGAAATTTTTGTTCAGTGGTATTAATCGTTTACGACAAATACGAAGATGTAGGCATCTGAAATAATAGGACAGAGGTATTATGTCATTTTATGCGAATGCCATTAATGGGTGCTTTTTTTTGCGAAAATATATCGTGTATTCGGCAAAGCTGTGTGTTGCAAGACTTCGCATAACTACGAGCAGTTTAACGGGCCTTCTTGGAGTAGGATTACTTAATGACTTGCAGTGGCCTACTGATGTGCCTTAGCCAGTGTTTTTGTCTTTCCAGACAGAGACTGGCACCAATTTTAACAACTGCGCGACGTGCTCCGAAGTAGGTTGACTGAACTGTGAAATCAAAAGCATTCATGTTATCACCTATAATTCTTGTGAAGATTTGCTTTATACCATTTTTTCCATTTCCGCATTCATTTCTGTTTCTTTCTGTAACCGTTTTATTTTTTGGAAATTTTTCAAATTTGTTTAAAAAGTCGATTGGCATTGTGTTTGACAACGAGGCATACATGTAGCGTCCTGAGAAGAAACTGGCAGTATCACTTGGAGGGTTTGTGAAGGCTGTTGCTGAATGCAGGATGGCTGACAGGCGGGTTGGCAAATCAGTGGGCATTGCTCATAAGTAATAGGGGGTAAGTTGTTCACAACTTGGGGAGTGGCGCAGATATTGCTGCATTGCAAGCGACACTGATTTTCACACGTGATGTGAGGTAGCTGCTGAACATAGCAAGATTGCAGACATTGTTGTTGACATGTCGGTAGACAAGGCTGGTTTTGTTGTTGTAATGGAATGTTGATTTGCAAATCGACGTGTGGTTGGGTGTCAATGCAAGCATTTGAACACTGCGATTCGCACTGGTTACTGCAAAATGTAGCAGGTTGCTGTTGAGCGATACACGATTGCTGGCAAACTTGGAAACATGACGGCTGGCACTGGCTTACAGCTTGCTGGGATTGTGGAACGCAGCTAATCAGGCAATTGCTTTGGCAGTTTTGTTGACAGGTGTTCAAAGTGGAACTAACGCATTGTTGTGCACAGCTCTGTTGACATGCCGGTTCACACTGTACTGTAGCGATTTGAACTGGCTGTGAAAAAGCAGGAGCACATCCGCAATTTGATTGTAACGGTTGACTTGTACAGGCACACTGCATCTGCTGTAGTTCTATAGGAATACAGAAACATTGCGCTTGACTCTGCGAACAATCGCAGTATCGCTTGCTCCGAATAATCTTGGCCTAAAAAGGAGTTGAATAGAACAACAATTACTGATTAGTAACTGTAGTTTTTTATGCTAACTGCATATAGTTGAATGTATGGGTATTGTGTGACTGCCATCATCTGGTAAACTGATCCACTTAATCAGTTCCAATTCTAGTACGGATTGGGATATAGCAATTTGAATATAAAGGATAGGGTATTCATGAAATTCTGATAAATATTGGCATCTAGATGTGCCCTATAAAAGTGTCTTTAGCTTGAACAAATTATTTCAGTTAAAACACAGACTTACCGGTGTGATCAAAAATACTGTTGAGATTAGTAAAATTGTAGACAGGTGGTTCATCTTGTTTTTGTTGATAATCCTCAACGAGGAGCCGAACACCAATTAACGCTGTGTGTGTATATATAGTGTTCAGCAACGGTAGGCGTGCCGTCACACCGGAATAGTATTTGTCTTTGGGTTTGAGAAATGCTCACACTTGAGCAGCTTTGTGAGTTCCGGGTTTTCCCATGACGTGAGAGATTTGTTATTGTTGCTCTTCTATAATGAACTAACTCTTGGTTGTTGTTCTTTACTGCTGACGGTCAGTCATGGGTTATTTGACAGGAATCTTCGTGGATTAGTCTTCTGACTGAAAATTCAATATTTCTTCTTAGGTCTTAACTTCCTGAGACGCAATATGTCATTTAGATCAAACTTCCGTCTATAAAGCATAAAAGAAGGTTTACACTCGGATTTGGTCACAACAAAGCGTTTAGTCGGCTAGAAATGGTCGGAATCAGTTACCAAGCAAGGTGCTCTGTTTCACTATGTCACCTTTAGATTATCCATACCATTGACTACTCGACAAAATCTTCATGACTTTGCTCCTTTTCACTACCATTCGTTCAGCTCTGAAGAGCTCTTGGCGTTTTGTTCTTCGCTGTGTACAACTCCATAATTTTAGAAGGATTGAAAAATGTCGTAGAGGATTTTTAGAAGGAAGAAGTAACTATCTATTGATGAATTTTAACCGTTTTTGTCTACTGCCTACTCTTTTTGATGGCAGGGTATATTGCGAAATATAACTTTAATGAAGCTGAGATATTTGCAAAACTCTGGACCGCAGGTGTCTATGGTGGGGAACGAACGCGCTATTGTCCTTTCCGGGGAGTAACGCGCTCACCACCACACCATGCGGGTCCTTCGTTTCGCCTGTCTCTCAGCTAGTTCTATCGATCTTTTAGCTGAGAGACAGGCGAAACGAAGAACTAGCTGAGAGACAGGCGAAACAAAGGACCCGCATGGTGCGGTGGTGAGCGCGTTACTCCACGGAAAGGACAAAAGCGCGTTCGTTCCCCACCATAGACACCTGCGGTCCAGAGTTTTGCAAATATCTCAGCTTCATTAAAGTTATATCTATTGATGCATAAGATTTAATCTTATTATATTCCTATCACGAGAAACGAAACAATAATTATCCGTTTTTTGATGACATAAATGAACTGGCAGCACGGAGATGATTTTCTATCGCAAAAATGAGTGGGATGCGATTGTGCGTTCTCTATGTGAATTATAATATCATCAACAACGTAGTATCGCCATTGCTACACTCCATTCCCGTCATTTAGTTCTGTTTTGGATATGTTGAGTTGTAAAAATTTTTTTTTACTGTGACTTGTTCGTTTTAATCATTATTTATCCGAAGGTAAAGTGCTTACGAAACGTTTAAGTGGTCAATTATAATATGTCAGCTCTTGCGAGACAATTGGAGTAAACGTAGACTCCTAAGAATCCACCACTGTTTCATATTGTTCCGTTCGATTGACTCTGAGTTTCTTTGTTATGCTGTTAAACTTATGTAAGAGTTTTCAGCTACCTCAATCGCTCATTATACGTATAGAACGTGTTGGTATTTTACCGTCCGGTAACGAATTCAAACTCATTGACCATGTGGGATTCGGAGACACTCTAGACGTGAGGGACCTGTGTTTTTATCGCAATAAAGAGGTTAGGTTCTCATAGTGTTTCTTTTCATCACAATTTTTTATAACAGATTTGTCCGATAAGTGTAAAATTGCAATATTTGAAGAATCAACTTTCTATGTTCCTTTTTCGCGCAAGAGATTGTTTCAGCAAATTTTCAAGCTGTGAAACGCGCTGTAAACCAATCAGCGACATAAATTCTTTCAGGAAATCCCATTGCTTTCCAGTGCTTTCTTTATACTTCATTCCAAGTGTGTAGTGTTTATTAGGCGGCTTGTTAACTGATGACTGTTGTTGTACACTTGTGAAATTTATTCAACGATTTCACAATTAATTCTGGTGGTGTGGCACAGCTTTATGGTGTTCGAATAGTAAATATAAGCTACAATGAGGGGGCGTGTGGTGCAGTGGTCGGAGGTACCTGCAGTGCACACATGGGATCGAACCCCTCTCCCGTGGCTCACTAAGCCCTCCATTCCTTCGGGGTCGGCAGATTAATACCAGACTTGTATGGGAGGATATCAGCACTTGCTCGATATATCGGCAGGCCACCGCGAGTCATTGTAAAGGCCAGATATGCATTCAATCACCTCCAACGATACTTAATAAAGTCGAATGTATGGCGCATTCCTCAGTGATTGATCAGCGCCGACAGCGTTATCCTTTACAGTCTAATCGAACAATTATTGCAGAAGTTGACTTAAAACACAAGTGAAACTTAATGAGATTGGACGATTTGCAAAGATTTTTTCAGATTTTTAACGTAATTTAACAGGTGTTCGAAGACCGTTTATGAATTTTTTTACATAGATTTTTACAAAGGTTTGCTACTGTTTGACTATTGTCAGGGATTTGTTTTCCGACAAATAAGTCAGGGCGCATAATGCAGTGCTTGAAGTACCCTGTTACACACATATGGTCTTCGGTTCTTTCCTCTCGGTCCAAATCAAACCTTCCATTTGTACGGGCTCGGTTGTTTTTGGTACCAGACTTCTCTACAAAACTCAGAACACCGATTTGGTAAAATATTACGCACCTACAAGGTATTATTTAGGACTTCAAATCACATCTACGACGTCTAGTAAAGATATGTGCATGGAACATCCTGCGTAGGTCAAATCTGAACTCCTTATCCTTTTATATCCTTCTTTTCCTTTGTTAATAAGTCACTGCACAACCTCTCACATAGGTTTTATTATAGCTGGCGTTTTTTATGAACACATTTAAATCTGTATTCTTTTTTTGATGAGCTTGCACAATGTCAATAAGTATATTTATTTTCTGCTAACATTTAGACGTCTTCATCTTTGTCAGAGCCGATGATCTGAGTCGATGATCCACGCTTGGTATTCGTGGCGATGTGGCGGCTTCGCCTTCGTGTCGAGTCAGGCCTTCCTCAGCGGTCCATCTCCTCCAATGAGGCACATTAATTCGGTGGTGCCCTTTTATACACGATACTGACTCGAAATATTAATATGCTTTGTACTAGCTAATAATAACACCGACTGATGTATGTCTGGAAGGAAAACAACTTCTTATTACCTGTATCACCTGTAGTCCCGTTGATCGTCGAGTGACTCCAGCGCGCGTTAGGTAATCTTCCTTTTTTCCCTGTCGTGGGCAAGGGTATTCCAGTAGGTTCTGGTTGCTCTAGAGACTCGTCGAGCATCATATCTTTCTTCTAGGCTATTCGTGACGAACTCTGACCATCAAGTCGGTGGTCTTCCTGGAGTACGTTTGATATCCCGAGGAATCCAGTCACTAACGGCTCTTGTCCATCTGTTACCATTCATACGCGTTGCGTGTCCGGCCGACCTTATTTTCGACTGTTTCCCGTGTAGAACGACATCTTCGATTTTTGATCGTTGACGCAGATCGGAGCTCCAGATCCCATCCCTTACTTTTGTGAAACGGGATACTCCTACTATCGTTCTTTCGACTGCGCGTTCGATAACGCTGAGTGAGCTTTCGTGTTGCCTACACAGCGATCAGGTTTCTGGCGCATACGTTAGGGCAGGAAGAACCGTTGAGTCGAAAAGGTGGGCTACATCCCCAATGCTCTTGAAAGATCCCCAAGCCACTCGTTTCCTTCTGCTTAGCTCTGGGGCTAAGTCGTTCATCACATTGATTTCCCGACCTAGGTAGACATAATTGGAGCATTCGGAGACATTCGTTCCGTTGAGTGTGAATGGGGCAAACCAAACCAATCCGTTCTTCATGAACATCGTTTTCTTGAGATTTAGTCGAAGACCAATCTTTCCACACGCTTTATCAAAGTCTGCAAGCATGCGTTCCGCTTGGCTAATGTCTGGTGTTATAAGAACGATATCATCAGCAAAGCGAAGGTGGTGTAACTACCGACTATCGATTTTCACTCCCATATTATCCCATTTCAATGTTCACATGACGTTCTGGAGGGTGGCGGTAAATAATTTTGGCGAGATTGTTCACCTTGCCTAACTCCTCTTTTGACGTCAACGTCTATATCGTTGTAGAATGATGAAATGGTTGTGAAATCTTTGTACAGCTCACGAATAATCTTTAAGTACTGAATAGGGACCCCGTGACTACCAAGGGTTTCCATGACTGCTTCTATCTCATTTGAGTCAAATGCCTTCTGTAAGTCGATGAAGTTGAGACAGAGCGGTTTTTTGTACTCTCGCGATACTTCAGTGATCCTTGTTATCGTGTGGATGCAGTTGATCGTACTCAATCCTTTTCGAAACCCTGCTTGCTCACGTGGCTGTCCGTCGTTCAATGTTCTGTCAATCCTGTTCAGGATGACTCGACTGAAAAGTTTGTCGACGACAGAGAGCAAACAGATTGGGCGATAGTTGCCGATTTCGTGTAGGTCGCTCTTCTTGAACAACAACACGGTCTTGCTGGTCTTCCACTGAGTAGGGACCTTGCATTCAGCCAGGTAACGTGTGAAGAACCGAGCCAGTGTGCTTACGAGGACTGGCGGAAGGTTCTTCAGATGTTCTGATCTTATCCTGTCTGGATGTGGAGCTGTTCGATTTTTCACCGACGAAATGGCATGTCGGATTTCGGAAGGGAGAACCGGTGGAACAGCATATCCAACCTTTTTTATTTCATAAGACGAGAGATGGACGTGGCTATCAAAGAGATATGAGTAGTAATCGTGGATGATTTTCTCCATTGCCCTTCTGCACGTTGTAACTGTTCCGCCCAAGCGTCGGAGTACAACCATCTTGGTCTTGAAATTGGAGAAGCTTCGGTGGGCTTTCCAAATGCTTTTACCATCATCTGCAGCTTCGACCATTACTGCTGCTCTTCTCTCTTTAAGATCTTCTTTTAACGCCTGTCTGGATTGTCTTGCAACTTCGGACTTTAGTTGACGATTGCCTGCAGTTCGTGCGATTCTACGCACACGTATCAGCTCGAGTTTTCTGAAAACAGATGTCTCTCTTTGACTTTCGAACTCTCAGCTTTCGTAGCACGGACGTGAAGATGTTGAATGAGCCGATCGTACTCCTCTCGATGTTATTGATGACGGTATCTTCCGAAGAGCCGACTAGTGAATTGAATAAGTCCCAGTTTACGGTGGTTGTAGGGCTTTGATTTTTGAATTTAGCGGACTTTTCCCCTTTCCGCAAGAAATAGAGTCTTGTACAAAAGAGGCGGTGGTCTGATATCGTGTAGAATTTTGGTATAACAGCGACATCGATTAGGCAAAACTTTCTATTTACTATGATGTGGTCTATTTCGTTATGGCACTTTCCACTGAGAGACTCCCACGTTTAGCGTCAATGGTGAGGCTTCTGGAATTGCGAGTTACCATGGATGGTCTTGGTCGCCATGATAAACTCAGAAATTCCGCTCAACCCGTTCGTTGCATTCTAATCCGTGGGTCTCTATGTGGCGTTCCTCAGGCGTTCTTCTTGGTCCAATCTTGGCATTGAAATCTCTAATGATGACCTTAAAGAATGTGTGGAATTTCACAACCATGATATCACCATTCTATGATAACCTTAACATCGACGTCAAAAGAGGGGTTAAGCAACGAGATACCATCTTGCCCAAATTATTCACCGCTACCCTCGAGAACACCGAAATGGAACAACGTGGCAGTGAAAGTCGATGTTCCGCAATTACACCACTTCAGCTTTGCTTATGACATCGTTCTTATAACACCGAATATTAGCCAAGCGGAAGGAATATGATTGCGGACTTTGATAAATCCCATCCACACTCATCGGAACGACTACCTTCGAATTGTCAAGTTACGTCTACCTAAGTTTAGAAATGAACATGACTGACTTACCTTCAGAGTTGAGCGGGAGGAAGTGAGCCGCTAGGGGAGGGAGCCTGCAAGAGCATTGGGGTGTAGTGAAGAGGGCACATCGTGCAGAAGTCGGTGTTGTTATTAGCTAGTACAAAGCATATTAATATTTCGAATCAGTATCGTGTATAAAAGGGCACCACCGAATGAGTGTGCCTCATTGGAGGAGTTGGACCGCTGAGGAAGGCCTGACTCGACACGAAGGCGAAGCCGACACATCGAGAGAATATCAAGCGTGGATCATCGACTCGGATCATCGGCTCTGATGAAGACGAAGACGTCTAAATCTTAGCAGAAAATAAATATGCTTATCAACCTCGTGCAAGCTCATCAAAAAACGAATACATGTCCATTAATCATATCGAGCTTAAAGGAGTGTTGGTTTTAAATGTTCTGTGCTGAGTTGATGCAAAAGTATATTTCGTTCTTATCACTTGACACCATCATGTTGCAATTTCGATGTTTCCAACTTTTAGCATAATGTGTTTTTATTTTTGGTATATGAAGAGGGTGCTGCTACCATTCTATATGAGATTCTTTTTTTTTTGTAAAAATTTAGTTTAGAGTAATCAGCGAAGCGGATACTACATAATTTATGCGAAGCGAGAAGTAAAACCCCTAGTAAAACCCTAGGCGTCAATCAATCCCTGAGGGATTTCCATGTATTCGACTTCTTTAAGCATCGTTGAAGATAATTTGGATTCATATCTGGCCTATACAATCACTTGCGGTGGCTTACCAAGTCTGGTACTAATTTCCCGACACCGGGGCGATAGAAGCCTTGGTGAACCTTTTGCGCGCGGATCGATCAAATGGGTATTGCAGGGCGCATGCGACCACTGCGCCACACGCGCGCCTTCATAAAGTTCGGATTCTGCAACAAAAAAAAATTAGTGGATGTTATTTCTGGTTGTGATTTGCTTCTCAGACTTAACGAAATCGATCCATTTCTGAGGCAAATGAAGCTAGTGGTGGTAAATGGATCGTATAAAACAGCATCAAGCAGAAAACATTACCGACTAAGCGCGCTGAAGGTTACCTAAACAGAACATGGTCAGATTGTACCCTAAAGTGGTTATGTAGTGCAGGTGCTGATCTCTGTGTCATACGGGAACCTAATCATGCATTGTGTGCTGCTCCTAGAAAACGGAACAATCTCTGATTTATTGCTTTTATGTGAATTTTGGCGATAAAAACAGCGGATTTCTGCAAGAACACAAGTAATAGTTATGTTAGCAGTAATAGTAGAACAATTTGAAAATATCATCAAGGTTACAAAAAATGAGCTCGAGAGTCGCAATTCCTATAAGACCCATTAAAGCCTAGACGTTTGGGTTAAATCCTTGAATATGTTATTTTTTTTGGCGTAGAAGTCTTACTGACAAGTCCCTTATAGACATATGGCTTAATTTGACTGAAGCACAATCCAACCTGTGACACTACAAATGAGTGCGCTATACAGTTTCAAAAGTTTTATCGTCTAGTATTTTTATCACACGGTGTAAATGAGTGCATCATTTCTAGGTTGACTACAATTTGGCGATGTCTCGTCGTCCCGAATCGACATCACGAATCGTCGGCGGAGCAGCTGGTAATGGACGCTCTGGTGCTAAAAAACTTCCATCAAACCTAGGATTTGCACCACCGTTTGGAATTATAGAGTGAGTTGCGAAGATGTGAGGTATAATTGAGACGATATAAGTCGTATGTGATTCATGCCTCGTTGAAAATAATTTGCCATTTCAATTTCGGACAAGCATAATTCAGCTGGTCTTAACTGGATCCGATGCCGATTTGTGCTTCCCAGATCATTCCTGTTGACAAGTATCTGCTGACAGTAGTTGTAGAATAAAAAACTGCCGGAGACAAAGACGAAGCAAGGGTCTTAGGTGGCTGCTGGGTGGCACGTGAGTCCTTGCTAAAGGAAGCCGCGGTTTCTAAACCTATCTGTGGTGCCTAGTTTTGCTCATATCTCTACATACTTATGGTTGAATTGATTAACTTCAAAACCATTAAAAGCTGCAAATCTTTCTTAATTTTTATTGTCTTATCACGACAAAAAACCGATTTTTGGAGCTCCTTTGTCGTGGGGTTTACAATTGTGGAATGGAAGTAGTTGAACACGTGGTATTTCACCCTGCTCTATGCGATTATATATCCGAGTGTGTTGTTGATTTTTTTTTCTCCCAACGAAGTTCTCTTTAATTTTGTGAGAAATTGAATCTCGAAGAATTTTCAAATAAGACTAACATTGTAGAAAGACTCTATATAGCCATGAAGCGGTAGTTCACAGAGCCCAATCTCTTGTTCTTCAAATACTCGAATTATAGAGAAATTATGAGCAGTTATCGAAAAACCGACGTCGTTGTTAATGTGATGAAGGTTATTTGGAAAACAGCGGTGGGAATTCGTTTCAGAAATGAAAGCTTCACTATTCGCGTTAGAAGCACTGATTTGAAACACCGAAATTCTTATCCCATGAGGTCTCCTAAGATGAGGAATACGACATTGCCAACTGGAAGCATAGCGAAAACTAAAATTGTACCGAAACAGATTTGTCAAGCTATGCATAGCTGCAGTGTATTAAGTGGTGAGAATAAAAGGCAACATAACAAAAGTGTGGTAGTTCTCTTAACACCTTGTTGAGCTATTTGACCAAGGGAAGCCGTGATTTCGTCAAAGCTTGACATAAAGGAACCATTTCCGAGCAAATGCTACGAAAATAGTGCAATAAATTTTTTTTTTGCAAAAGATGGGTTTTGATAACGAAGAATTTCACTGGCTAAGAATAGTTGAAAACGGCCACCTGACGGCGGTGATCGAAGCTGGCTTCCCAAATACTGCACAAGAAGTGCAATTAAATATTTGTACACTAAAGTCGTTCGTGAAGAGTCCGATAAATGGATGCTACGCCAATTGAATGATTGCCAAAACAAATCGTTATGATGTCTGCACAGCACTTCATTTGCGCCACAACAGTGATCTGTTCCCTTTGGATTGCGACATAACTATGATGAGAAGTGAATCCTAGACTGCAGTCAGTGACTTTTAAACGCCGTCATTGGATGAATTCGAAGTTTCAGAACGCTTTCCGAAGCTCAATTTGTATCAAAGGAACGCGGTAGTGTTTGGTGTCGTGCCCAGTCTTATCAATCACAATTGCCTAAATCCTGGCGAAACGGTCACAGTAGGAATTATTGACGTGAAGTTGATGATATTCATCGAAAAAACTCCGCGTTTCCATCCCTAATTGGTTGAAGGGAAAGTTACAAAAGGTTGAAACTTGCCAAATTCTATTAAAGGAGAGACTCAAACCGAAGGCCACAACACCATGTTTCAAACATTATTCGTACATCATTCTTACACCGAGATTCGGTATGCAACATCGTTCGTTCTGTTGGTCGCACAATCAGTGATATCCAATAAAAGCAGACACTTTCCTTTGATTGCTTGTTATGAAGGTTTCGGAACGTCCTAGTACAACTGTTTTAGTACTTCAGAGGAAACCACGTTTGCCTGATTTTCAACATATTAGTGAGAACAGACGAATTTCTATCAGCATTTCTTTTTTTTTATGTGTTCATGATATTGCTTTCTACCATTCCTTATGGTTGCTCAAGCATTTGACGCTTTCATATCTTTATATAAGTTGGTTTTCAGTGGTGGTTCTTTTGTGGCAGAGCGTCGCGAATCCGCTCGTTGTAAATACCAGCTACGAGCTGTTAGCGAACACCGCGGTGTGCCACAAAGCGGTCACTTCGTGACTTACCGGCGTGGGATCAGTAATCCCCAAACGTGGTATCTCACCAATGATGCTAAGGTGTGTTGAAAACACCGTGCACTATAATCACATTTATTTACTGCCTATTCTCTTTTTTTCGTGACAGGATATGCTGTGACTGTAACTACGATGATACAGAGATATTTGCAAGGCTCCGGACCGCAGGTGTTTGGGGTGGAAATCGAACCCGTTATTTCCCTTTTCGGGGCTGACGTGTTCACCACCGCACTACGTGTATCCTTCGTTTCACCTTTCTCTTAGCTGTGTTTTATAGATGCTATAAACAATCGCGTGTGGCGCAGTGGTTGGAGGCGCCACTGCGACACGCACGTGGAATCGATTCCCGCTCCCATGGCCCACCAAGACTTCCATCCCTCAGGGGTCGGCAAATTGGTACCAGACTTGTCTGGGAGGATAGTACTGGCTCGATACATCGGTAGGCTACCGCGAGTCATTGTAAAGACCAGCTATGCATTCAATCACCTCCAACGATACTTAATGAAGTCGAATGCATGGCGCATCCCTCAGGGATTGATCAACTCCGAGAGCTTTATCCTTTATCCTTTATAAGCAGTCACCCGTTAACGGGGTTGATATGGGGAGTACAAATCGGCAGGGTATGTTGAGAAAAATAACTGTAACATACAAAATCGTACAACATTTTTGTTATTTTTGATGCACAGTATACCAGTAGGGACCCTGGAAACACAGAGGCTAGATGGTTCGTCATTGCAAGGGCTACTTATGCTTCTAGAGTCAGAGAATTCGTCTCACTCATGTGTTGATAAAATCGCTGCGATCAACAATCTCTGTGATGGAGTCCTGTGGCCGCCCCAGGAGAGCTATCTCAGTGGGAAGAATAGACTAGTGTTCAACGAAATTTATCTGTAAGACAAAACTCCTTAGGCAGCAACCGAGCACACATGGAAATCCGATGACCTTTATGGAATATGAATGCAAAACAACAAATCGAAAGGAGGAAATACCGTTATCCGATCACAATGTAGTAGTTGGTCATATGTATTAGGTAGCGCGGAAATTTATTCCCGATTGCAACCTGCGTTTTCAAAGTGGCATAGCTCAGAACAAACTTTTTATCAAAATAATAATCATTGCAATCTACACATTTTTGTCAATGAGAAGCAAATTTATTTTTACTAATTGCTTAAATTTCTTGACTTTTGGGCGCGATGAAGTCGTTGTTGGAAGTTTCGGCATCGAGTTAGTTTCTGAAACATTTTTCGCACAGGAAATCATCGGAGTACTTGAAGAAGTAGAATAGATAGACGAGAGGTTTGGCGAGTATGGTGGAGTTCTACAGCTGATCTAGTTAACCTTTACACCGTGCGGGGCAGTTGTTGAAGCATCTGATGCATTTGGACGAAATGCATACTTCTATGTACGGACGTACTTCCTTGTCGTAATCGTTCCACCCAGATTCAGAAAACTTTGGTTAATCGAACTAGTGCATGCGACCAAACGGCCAACATCGCTTCTTGGTTCAGTTTCGGAGAAAGTGCAGAGAAGATTCATCCTTGTCGAACCACTCAGCCAATCGTCGGCGATTATCATAGAGGATCCATTTCTCGCCCTGCGTCACAATATGGTCCAGAAACTGAGCGTTCCGAAGTGCCGACGACACTTCAAAGCGGCGACTTCTTTGGTTGTCATTTTTTTGTGCGGCATCTATATGTCGAGCTTCCTCGACTTTCTAGTTACCTTTACATACTCGGATTTAGTTGAGGTACTCATACAAGTTCTTCTGCATGTTTTCGAAGAATTGTGCTTATCGGGATATTTAACTCTTTATTTACTACCTATTTTTCTTTAATATCAGGGTATTATAAGAAATCCATACACAATGATGGTGAGGTGTTTTTAAAACTTGGACCGTATGCCAGATTTGAACTGCTTTCCGGGCGCTCGTGTGTTAATTTTTGCATCACTAAGACATCTGCCCTAGAATCTGGTCTGAGGTCAAAATTTTGGAAAAAAATATCAATATTATTGTAGTTGTACTTATATTTGCTTCCACCAAAGCTCTAAATTCATCATGATCGTTATCAGAAGGACGTCAGCGACCTGGCCCCATTAGTGTTTCGGTTGTCGATATTTTAAAAAAACTTTTTAAAACCTGCACAAGGAAGATGATACTACAAGTCGGTTATTAATTTTTGATCAACTCAATTTATATGTACGTCACATCTACTGTGCGGATCCCAGCACTTCTTGCATTCGATTCGTTCCCTCGCATTTCTATAATGGTCTTCGAACAGTTCACGTGTTGTTTCAGCTGCTGCTTTAGGATTTTATCTTATTTATGAACGTCGTAGAGTGCCGACCGATTCATTTCTCTTTGCAAGCTTGGAGATAGCTAAGCTAACGCGTTCCCACTCAGATTACAGGATAGCGTTGCTGCGGAGATCGAACTAGCATTTGTTTTTTGGTCGACTCCATAACTAGCCATCGTGCTACCCAAGCCCAAATATACATATATTCATTTCTCTTTGCAAGCTTGGAGATAGCTAAGCTAACGCGTTCCCACTCAGATTACAGGATAGCGTTGCTGCGGAGATCGAACTAGCATTTGTTTTTTGGTCGACTCCATAACTAGCCATCGTGCTACCCAAGCCCAAATATACATATATATATATGCTTATATATGTACATATGCACATATATATTCATATATATGTATATGTGTGTATATATATGTACATATACATATATATATATATACATATAAATATGCATATACATAAATA